>JANAVB010031019.1:16644894-16917641 GCA_029216955.1 Iris pallida | reverse complement strand
GTGGTTGGGGGGTGCGAGTGGCTCGGAGGGAGGTGCAAGGGGGGATACGGTGGTTGGGGTGAGTGGGGGTGGCTGGGGGGTGGGGCAGGGGAATGAGGCGGCTAGGGAGGGAAGCTAGGGTTAGGGTTCATTTCTCATTCGGCGCTCTCACTCTCTCTCTCGGCGCTCTCACTCTCTCCGACGACTCTCCTCCCCCTTCCAGCGCTCTTACTCTCTCTCCTCCCCCCCTCCGGCGCTCTCACTCTCTCCGGCGCTGTCACTCTCTCCGTCGACTCTCCTCCCCCCCTCGGCGCTCTCACTCTCTCATCCCCCCCTCGGCGCCCTCACTCTCTCGGCGCTGTCACTCTCTCCGGCAACTCTCCTCCCTCCGGTACGTGGTACTCTTTCCCTCCCTCTCTCTCTCTCTCTCGGCTGTTTTGGTTGTTGGTGGTTGGGGGGGTGCGCATGGCTCGAAGGGAGGGGCAGGGGGGATACGGGTGGTTCTGGGGTGAGTGGGGGGTGGCTGGGGGGTGGGGCAGGGGGACGAGAGCGGCTGGGGGAGGGGAGCTAGGAGTAGGGTTCGGGTTAGGGGTGGGTATGTGTGGGCGGCTGGTGGAGGAAAGCAGGAGGGGAGGGTTAGGGTTCGGGCTAGGGGTGGTATAGGGGGGGCTTGGTCAGGGGCACCGATAGTGCCAAAAAATCTAATAATTTAGTAATAATTATTTGTTTTCCGACACCAAAAAGTGTGATACTACGATTCGAACGCACCGATAGTGCCGATATTTGTAACAAATAGTTTTGTTGGTTGGTTAATTGGTAACATGGTGATCGGAACATATAGTCCCTCCAGCCATTCGACTGGCGAGGCAGAAACTATGGTACAACATGGTGATCAGGACATAGTCCCTGCAGCCATTCGACTGGCGAGACAGAAACTATGTAGTCGTAGATAAAGTTGACTGTCCTCTGACCCTCATCCCTCGGCAATGATGATACGACAACCTATCACTATATCTTATATAGTAGTAGATGATGTCTTAGTATTACATTATATGAGTTCATCTTGATTCTGTTACATTCTTCAGATATTAGATACTAGATTCGATAAGAACGTATACTATACCATATGTACAGAACATAGATGATTCACACTAATGTATGCTAGAATGAATTTTGGGTTGTGTTCTGAGCCATCCGTTCTCACACTTAAAACACATATGAATTAGGACAAGCAACCGGAGAGGATACTCTGAGAGATCCATCTGAGTAGGACGTATACTCTGAGAGATCACCTTTACAAGAATGATATCAGTAGTAGGATTGAGTGTTGGAGAAGATATTATCAGAGTGTACGTCCTACTCAGATGGGTCTCTCACCGTTATTATTTTTTTCTGACAGCATGGTAGATGTGCTCCGTCAACATATTCTTGCTCTAAGCTAAAACTTTGCCCCGGAGCTCAATTGGACATCCTTCGTGTAGAGCTCGAGCGAGAGGTTCCTGAAAGCATGGTGGTCTCCTTTGTCAAAGGATTCGTGCTCATCCCACAAAGGTTGTGGGACGAGCAAGAATCCTTTGACAAAGGAGACCACCATGCTGTCAGGAAACTCTCGCTCGAGCTCTACACAAAGGATGTCCAATTGAGCTCCGGGGCAAAGTTTTGGCTCAGAGCAAGAATCTGTTGACGGAGCACATCTACCATGCTGTCAGAAAAAAATAGTAACGGTGAGAGACCCATCTGAGTAGGACGTACACTCTGATAATATCTCCTCCAACACTCAATCCCACTACTGATATCATTCTTGTAAAGGTGATCTCTCAGAGTATACGTCCTACTCAAGGATGTCTACTCGAGCTCTGGGGCAAAGGATTGACTCAGAGCGGATTTTTGGACAGAGATGACGAAGAAGATGGCTGCCAAAGCTTATGTAAGTTTTCTAATTCTTTATACGTATTATATTTTTGTCATTTTGTATTACTGATACTCTGAGTAATACAGAATGGTCCGATACCGATACTCTGAGTATCAGACCATTCCTATGTGTATCGGTATCGCAATCACAATACCGATACTCGAGTATCGTATTGATACTCAAGTATCACATCTGATAGTTCTCTCATTTATTTGTCAATTACTGTATTTCAGTTCTAGTTAGTTTTATGCGATTCTCTGATAGTTCTCTCATTCATTTTCAACTGCTCCCCCTTGTGAATATTGATTTTACCAGATGGTACCCATGACCCGAGGAGCGGCACGTCGTTTGAGGGAAACAGTGAATGCTGAGGTGGCTCCTCCTACTGTTAAGGAGAAAGTGGCACCGGTAGCTAGTGAGACCGGGAGTTCTATTCATCCAGCACCGGTAGCTAGTGAGACCGGAAGCTCTATTCATCCAGCACCGGTAGCTAGTGAGACCGGGAGTTCTATTGATGCAGCACTTGCAAGGGACTACATCTCTCCTGCCGCCGTCGATCCCACTTTTTCGAGGTGGTTGTGTGATCGTATCACTGAGCGTTTGCGTGAGCTGCGTGGTTCTCATTAGCTATTAGTACTTATTTGTATTAGACTATTTGTATTGTGGGTTGTTTTTGTATTAGACTATTTGTATTGGACTACATATATGAATTAGTATTGTTTCAATCTCTAGATTGTATTGGACTACGACATGGTGATCAGGACATAGTCCCTGCAGCCATTCGACTGGCGAGGCAGAAACTATGTAGCCGTAGATAAAGTAGTTGACTGTCCTTCGACCCTCATCCCTCGGCAATGATGATACGACAACCTATCACTATATCTTATATAGTAGTAGATGATGTTTTAGTATTACATTATGTGAGTTCATCTTGATTCTGTTACATTCTTCAGATACTAGATTCGATAAGAACGTATACTACACCATATGTACAGAACATAGATGATTCACACTAATGTATGCTAGAATGAATTTTGGGTTGTGTTCTGAGCCATCCGTTCTCACACTTGGAAAAAAATTGAATTTTTTGTATTTTATCTGACGCACAAATACCGCTCGAGTGAGCCAAAGGCATGCAGCCACTTCCCTCCCTTCATTCCCCCTCTCCCTCTCTCATGCTATCAACGTCACAACTTTTCTAGTGTTGCTCCCTCTAATGATGATGAATACAAAAATCAAAGACCCCCTCTCCTTTCTCACTCTTCACAGTTCTCACAACAGGAAGGATCAGTGCTTTCTAGTTCTCTTCCATCCATCCATTCCTCCGTTCTGATCAAGCCTCTTCCTTCTCCTCTAATCCACCATGGCTCTGGACCCATCTGCTTAAAAAATTATGACATGTTAGTCTTCCGACACCGCGGTAACATGATATTCATATTAAGGGTCTTTGACAAGGTGACATGTTGTGAAAAAATATATTCTTATAGTTCTCCTACAGATGTTGAAGAAAACCTATGTACTTCCTCCAGGTCATGCCGCCGGCTGTGCTGCTTCCTCGGCCTCCTATTCCTGCCCACTTCTTCTCCTTCGCCTCTATACTTGAGCTGGATATCATATGTGGCTGAGAGAGTCAAATAAGAAGAAGGGAAGTAGGGAGGAGCAGATGGGTCCAGAGCCATGGTGGATTAGAGGAGAAGGAAGAGGCTTGATCAGAACGGAGGAATGGATGGATGGAAGAGAACTAGAAAGCACTGATCCTTCCTTCAGTTTTTTCCTTGAGGATACTGAGTTTGTACGTATTTGCGGATATTGATTTGGTTTGTTGAGGATATTATATATTGACATTGTTCGTTGCGGATAGAATTTTTTCTTTATTTTTTTGTATATTCTGGAATGTATTGTGCGTGCCGGTGTTGAGTGTTCCACCGAGGGGGTCGGCGAAACCAGGGATTGGATTTTGTATTTTGTATTCTGTATTTTGGCTCAGGCTCCAGCTCCATTTGCATTAATCTACGGTACGGCATGGTGATCAGGATATAGTCCCTGCAGCCATTCGACTGGCGAGGCAGAAACTATGTAGCCGTAGATATATAAAGTTGACTGTCCTCCGACCCTCATCCCTCGGCAATGATGATACGACAACCTATCACTATATCTTATATAGTAGTAGATGGTGTCTTAGTATTACATTATATGAGTTCATCTTGATTCTGTTACATTCTTCAGATATTAGATACTAGATTCGATAAGAACGTATACTACACCATATGTACAGAACATAGATGATTCACACTAATGTATGCTAGAATGAATTTTGGGTTGTGTTCTGAGCCATCCGTTCTCACACTTAAATAGATATGAATTAGTACAGTGAGAGCGCCGGAGAGAGTGAGAGCGCCGGAGGGGGAAAGGAGAGAGAGTGAGAGAGTAAAATGGGAGGAAATGAATTGGTGGAGGAATATAATTAGAATTTAGCGACGTTCATACTAACGTCGCTAAATTAGTCGCTATTAGCGACGTCATAGCGACGTTTCGCGATGACTAGCTCATGTAACTATGTAGGCGTAGATGAAGTTGACTGTCCTCCGACCCTCATCCCTCGGCAATGATGATACGACAACCTATCACTATATCTTATATAGTAGTAGATGATATTTTAGTATTACATTATGTGAGTTCATCTTGATTCTATTACATTCTTCAGATACTAGATACTAGATTCGATAAGAACGTATACTACACCATATGTACAGAACATAGATGATTCACACTAATGTATGCTAGAATAAATTTTGGGTTGTGTTCTGAGCCATCCGTTCTCACACTTAAAACACATATGAATTAGAACTGTGTGTCAATCTTTGTTTTTTTATTTTCGGCGAACCCAGGGATTAGATTCTGTATTTTGTATTTTGACTTTGTACGTATTTGGGGATATTCAGTTTTTTCGTTGAGGATACTGAGTTTGTACGTATTTGCGGATATTGATTTGGTTTGTTGAGGATATTATATATTGACATTGTTCGTTGCGGATAGTATTTTTTTCTTTATATTTTTTGTATATTCTGGAATGTATTGTGCGTGTCGGTGTTGAGTGTTCCACCGAGGGGGTCGGCGAACCCAGGGATTGGATTCTGTATTTTGTATTTTGTATTCTGTATTTTGGCTCAGGCTCCAGCTCCAGCATCATTTGCATTCTAGAACCTTTTTTTATATTTTTTTAAATTTAGCGATATTTTTAGCGACGTTAGTATTCGTCGCTACATTTTAGCGACGTCAGTAAATGTCGCTAAAAGCGTCGCTAAATACTGACGTGGCAACACGTGGCACCAAATCTGATGTCAGCTCATCGTCGCCAAAACGTCGCAAAACTGTCGCTAAACGGCGACCACGCGATAACGTCGCCTTTTACGTCGCAGATTAGCGTCAAAGAACAAACGTCGCAAATCACGTCGCTAATTAGCGACGTTAATAATGTCGCAAAATGGCGTCGCCCTAGCGACGTTTTGCGACGTTTTCTCGTTTAGCGACACGTATTTTTCTGTCGTTCCTGAAACGTCGCCCTAAACGTCGCTAAATTGATTTAGCGACGTTTTCGCTGAGATTAGCGACGTATTTAGACGTCGCTAATCTGACAAATTTTTGTAGTGAAGGGCCTATCAGAGTGCGGCTAAAAGAACGCCCTAAAGCATCCACGACTGAGACTACAGCTCCTTTAGTAGTACGGTTGAAAGGAAAGCCGCCAACAAAAGAACGCCCTACGACGTCCACAGTCAAGGCTACGACTCCTTTAGTGGTACGGATGAAAGGAAAGCCGCCAATGAAGGGAAATCCTTCTGTCAAGCCAATTATGGTGAAGCTGCACAGCCAGCCTCATCCTACTCCACCTCTGCCTACCTCAGTTGCTGGGGGTAATAATCTTAATGACATTGTTGTGCCCAACTTTTTCGTATTTGACAATGTAATCCTGGAGGGTGATTTGTCCTATTTTATCAATAAAGGGATGCCTTTAAACTACTCTTCGGCTTTCTCTGCTTATTCCCTAGAACAAAATATGAGTTTATCGATACAGACACAAATCACGTATGTTTATTCTGTGAAACAAGTGCTCCATGTACGTAACGCCTGTTTTATAGTACCGGCACGGAAGGAGAAAGAAGAATTCATCATCTTTGGCCGAGTAGACGGCTCTCGAACTCATACTCTTTGTGAGCCAGAGCCTGAAGTCGGTACGGTTCAAGCTCACCATTACACCCCACAAGCCAGACATATCATCCAGAAGATGGCTACGACCTAGGCAGTAATATAGGTCTTAATTATGGAAAGGGTCGGCACTTGTCGATCAAGATTAATGTACCTAAGGGCAAATCTGACCAATATTACCAGAGAACCCGCTGCGGCCTCGGATATGTCCCGCCTAAAGCGCCTGACGTTCTGCCGCACAAGGAAGCAACATACTCGTACTCTTCAGACTCCTCATGTGATTTCGACATCAGTATTGGGGAGGTATTCTGTAGAACGTTGTCGATAAATACGACGTCAGTGGATCAAATCAATGAAGACGACGAACTATTCTTCGAACCTCTCGAAGTTGAACCCTGGGCTCAGCAACTTGATGCCCAATGGGAGAAACGCTTCGAATTGGGCGAATCACCTACCAAAGATGAGGTTGTACAAATTGACTTAGGAGACAACTCTTCTCCTAAACCGATCTTTATCAGCAAAAGTTTAAAAGGAGAAGATCGTGAGTCTCTTATTGAACTTATAAGAGAATACATAGACGTCTTCGCCTGGAGCTACGAAGATATGTCGGGCTTAGAACCGAATGTCGTCGTACACAAACTGAATATCTTACCTAAGGCTAAGCCAGTGAAGCAACAACAACGACATTTCCGCCCAGATACTATGAATGCTATTGAAAAGAAAGTTAACAAGCTAATAACGAGCCTCACAACACCCAGATTGGGTAGCCAATATTGTCCCAATCACTAAGAAGAATGAGAAAATCCGAGTCTGCATAGATTTTCGTGATCTAAACGCTGCTTGCCCAAAAGACGAATTGTAAGCCCCTGTTTTTCAAATTTTATTTTAATTGGTGCTAATTAATTTTTAGTGTCAATTTTAGCCTTAAAATAATTATTTAGATTTTTAGGAATTTTTCTAGAATTTTTAAATGATTTTTAAATGATTTTTAAATGAGTTTTATATATTAAAAATATCACTTTGTAATTTATTTAAATATTTTAATATCATTTTATAAATTTTAGAATTGTTTTAATGTAGATTTGTAATTACTCAATGTTTCAAAACTGCGGAATGCAAATTATTATTTGCATTTACCTACTGTGGAGGCCATTGTGTAAATTCCTAAACTAAGGGGGCCTAATTGCTAACCTACCCAACACCCCCCCCCCCCACGACCACACTCTCTCTCCTCTCACCCACTCCCTGCCCCGACTGCCCGACGACCGACGACCAGGCTGCCCCCCCCCCTCCCGTCATTTCCGGCCAGCGCACAGCACCCCCGACCGCCCTAACTAGCCTATAAAACTTCCCCCTCTTTCCCAGACCTGACCCTAACCCTAAATCCTCCCCAGCCACCCACAACCGCCCCATCTTCCCCACTTAAAACCCGTCATAACCCTAACTCTGGCGAACGCTCGTCCAGCCCCCACGACGAGCGCCACCGCCCGCAACCACCATCCTCCGACGCGCCACGATGAAACGAACCCAGCGCCACCCGAGCGCCGCCTCGCCGACGCCTCCTCCGCCGTCCAGAGCTATCGAAATCCTCCTTCGACGATCGGACACGTTAGTAGCAGTGTCAAATCGTGTCGTGTGAGTCTCGTGCACACATATGTGGTTCGTCGTGTCCTGGCGAGCACGAGAGTAGGATTGGACACGGCAGACTCGTGTCGTACGTGTCGAAATCGACCCGGACACGTAAAATCCTGTGTTCCTAACTGTCCGGACACAGGATCGATTTTTTTTTTTGTATAATGTTAAACCTAACCTAATTAAATCTAACTAAAATCCTAACCCTAACACAAGTCGTGGGCTGACCCCCTGGCCAGCCCGACACGACTTAAACCCCCCCAGCGCTCTGGCTCGGGTTCGAGTCCCCATTTTACTGCTGTTTCTTTTTCTTTTCTTTTCCTTTTTTTTTCTGTTTTCTATATATATATTTATATATATATATATATATATATATATATATATATATATATGTATATATATATATATATATATATATATATATATATATATATATATATATATTAGTATATATATATGTATATACTGTATTTTTGGCAGTATTTTATATATGTATATATAATTTTATAGTTAGTAAACTTTTATATATATATATTTGTGTTTATATACATATATGTATATATTTCCATGTGTATTATTATTATATATATATATATTAATATATATATACAATATTTGTATATGTATATATACTTTATAATTAAGTAGTTTCTTATATATATATATATATATATATATATATATATATATATATATATATATATATATATATATATATATATATACATATGTACTTTTAACATAGGTATGTAAATATTCACTTTGTATAAACTTTGCCTTATTAAAATATTAATATTTATTTTACACTTTTACCAATTTGTATTTTAGTGTATTTAAATTACTGCAACCATTTGGTATCCAAGCCTAGCATGGGTTTTTGGGTCCAAATGTGTTTTCACACATTCAAGACCTGTACAAGTCATATTGGACTTGATTCATGGCCTTGGGTCCTGTATTTGAACATTGGTTCAAATTATGTACATGAACAAAATACGCAGATAATTAATTATTTTAATTTCAATTGTGTGCGATGCTGTTTTTGGATTTCTAAAAATACTTAAAGTACTGTTAAAATTTTGAAAAAATAGTATTTAGATACTATATTAATTTAGCTAATTTAGTATAATTTTTATAGTATTTAATTTATAGTTTTACCACTAGTTTGGCATATGAAACCAAAACTCACTTTCTGTGTACTTAGGAAAACTGATTTTTATAAAATACTTGTAACTTTTTGTGTTATTTTGAGTTTTAGCCGTTTTGAACCTCACCCCTCACTAGTGTAAAGACCCTAGAAGGTTAGTTAAAGTAGTGTGTCACCCCACATTGGTCTCCTATGCTAAAAGCATCATTTTGGCTAGGTGTCCAGTCACAAGTCGTATTTCACAAATTAGTGTCTTAGCATTTTAGCTTTGTGTAAAAACTAAGTTATTGCATTTATTTCTACAGTGACGAGTTACCGGACATCTATAGCACTTTTATCGCAGCTTGTTTTGCTTTGCTTTGCTAGAGGCAAGTACTTTCTACAAACTTTACATACTGTTACATAAATGAACTGCTAATCTAACCATGTTAAATGCTGATCCTTGGGATAGCAAGTTAAAATATCACATGTTGTACTTTCCATTACTACCATGCTTAGAACAGTTTTTATGTATCTCTCACATGATTAGAATATGGGTTATGGGGAAACTGTTAGTAGCGTACGTGATCATGCCCCCTTACTCGTACGTACGTACCGAGCAACGTTGACATTTTATATGTATACTTTGTCGTAGGCGCACCAGCTGTATTTGTACGTATGTACACCTATCGCTTGTTTTACTTGTACGGAAGTACATTTTATATACTTGTACCATAGTATATTTTACACCTAAAGACGATCACGTACCTGCTACAGTTTTAAACATACATATACATCTGTCTCTATGACATATGTGTCCTTGCCATGATAGATTGTGTGATGTCATGTTTCCAGTTATTTCCTCTTATGTTCATTTCCATGTTTCATATGCTAGTTTGCTAGATTCAGTACTTGCTCCCGTCCTGACAGGATAACGTTGTAGGTGTCATTACTGAGGAGGAGTTACTCTGCGACACATATTATGGAGTTACTGCCGAGGATCCGGCTTTGCTTTAAGAGGATGTTCCTGCAGGGAACCTCGCCTAGTTATCTGTTTGCTTTAGACTTTTGAGAGTAGTCATGTATTAGGCTACATATTTTATAACTGGACATGTATCCAGTTTTATATTTCAGACTTGTACTTTGGACATTTTACTATATGATACGACTTTTGTGTTTGGAGCATTTATGACTTTTATTCACTTATAGAACTGTTAGCACATTTTAGTCTTATCATGTTGTCTTTAGAACAGCTTACTACGTTTTATATCAAACGTAGGCTGGGCATAACTCGGTCTGGCCCAACAATTTGGGTAGCGGGTCGTGACATATTTTTAGTGGTGGCCCATGCAGGTCCTGACTAAATTGTTTGGTTACGTTATTGTACCAAGCATGCCTGCAATTAGGAACTTAAGGAAATTAGACAACATTAGGAATGACGCTTAGAACACCTAGAGGAATGCTAGAATTGCAACATAGGAAAACATCACATGCTTGCTATTATAATTAGATTTTCTTGCCTATGATTGCTTACTTTAACAAGTCCTTATAAGTCCTTTTTACTTTTTTATTTATGGTGCTTACTTGTTCGTCCCAGTATGTTACACCTGAGAATGGTGCACTCCCTATCCAGTCAGCTGACCAGTTGACTGATACACCCCCACCTCCACCTACCACACTCCCCCACTCCACAGACCCAGATGCCTCCACCACCTTCCATATCCCAGTCCCAGCAGGCCCCGATACTTCCACCACCCCCTATCATCATACCTACCCAGGCTTCCGTCACACTCGACGGGAACCAGCTGCTCACTATGATCCAGGGGTTCCTAACAACCCATCAGGAGCAGACTACCCTACTCCGCCAGAGCATGGAGCGTTCTGAGGAACGTCCCGTGGTCCCACCACCTGTATAGCCACGGCAGAGAGCGGGGACGATCAAGGACTTCATGGGTCTGAATTCCAAGGAGTTCTCAGGGACTGAGGGCATTGTAGTAGCAGATGACTGGCTAGATTCGGTAGAGAGGAAGCTCCTAGGAGTCAGGATGCCGGGTGACCTCCAGGTCGAGGCAGCGAGATTTCTGCTGATAGACTTGGCAGGAGTCTGGTTCCGGAATGAGCCATTATTTGCAAGAGGGAGAGCTACTTGGGATCAGTTCAAGACCCAGTTTAAGAAGAAATTCTTCTCGACCACTGCTAGAGTAGCCATGGGGCTACGATTCCGGAACATCCAGCAGGGGAACCGTTCTGTGGACGAGTATGCGGTAGAGTTTAGTCGTCTGAGCCATTTCGCTCCTAGTCTGGTTGTAGATCCAGAGGAGATGATCCGTAGGTTTTGCCATGGTCTAGTTTCAGACATCGACATTCTTATAGTGGCGAACGGTACGACTGACTACTACCAGAGCCTAGAGTTAGCCCGGAGCATCGAGGAGCGTCTTCTGTCTAGCAAGAGGCCAGCTTCTGTACATCATGAGGGACCTCAGGGGAAGGTTTATAGTCTAGCTCTTAAGCCGGAGCCGGAGCAGGTTTCGGAGCCAGATTACTTAGTTGACGTCATCACAGGTCATGTTTATTTGTATACTTTTTTAGCTGTATGTTTGTTTGATTCTGGTGCATCTTATAGCTTCCTATCATTAGAGTTTATGCATAAACACCATCTAGTAGCTACACCTACTGCGGAGATTAGTAGAGTGAAGACGGGAGGAGGACCAGTGCCTATTAGATCTATCTATAGATGTTCTATTTTTATAGCCGGGAGAGAGTTCAGGGGACGATTCTTTGTGATGCCACTCTCCGGTTATGATATCATATTGGAGATGGACTGGCTTAGCTATGCCCATGCATCTATAGATTGTCATGAGGGTAGTATTTTGTTCAGTCCCCCAGGCACAGCACCATTCAGTGTCAGGAGGACAGGACCGGAGATCAGCCTAGAGCCGAACTGTTGTGCGACAGTTGGGGACGTAGCACCGCCATACCCTATCATTAGGAAGTTTATAGATGTATTCCCAGAGGATCTTCCAGGGCTTCCGCCTGACAGAGATATGGAGTTCACCATAGATTTAGTGCCGGATTCATCACCAGTATCCCGGGCTTGCTATAGAGTGAATCCCAAGGAGGCAGTAAAGATGAAAGAGCAGATTGATGACCTGTTGAAAAAGGATTTCATTCGATCCAGTGCTTCTCCATGGGGAGCGCCAGTGCTCTTTGTGCCTAAGAAGGATGGTACAGTCCAGTTGTGTATTGACTACCGGGCCTTGAATGCCATCACCATCAAGAACAAATATCCTCTACCCAGGATAGATGATTTATTCGACCAGTTGAACGGGGCGAAGGTGTTTTCCAGGATAGACTTGAGATTCGGGTACCACCAGGTGAAGGTTAGGGCAGCAGACATCCAGAAGACGGCGTTCAACACGAAGTACGGGCAGTACGAGTTTCTGGTGATGCCATTTGGTCTCACAAATGCGCCAGCTGTCTTTATGAACTTGATGAATAAGACATTTCACCAGTATCTGGATAAGTTCATCGTAGTGTTTATCGACGACATCCTGATATACTTGAAGACACCAGAGGAGAATGCAGAGCACTTGCGGATAGTTTTGGGGATTCTGAGACAGGAGAGATTGTTTGCCAAATTGCCGAAGTGCGAGTTCTTTTTAGACCGAATGGAGTTTCTCGGCCATGTAGTCACTGGAGATGGAATCTCGGTGGATCCCAGGAAGATTGCTGCAGTTGAGACATGGAAGGCTCCGACGTCAGTTTCAGAGATCAGGAGCTTTCTGGGTTTAGCAGGCTATTATAGAAAGTTCGTCCAGGACTTTGCTAGGATAGCTGAACCCATGACGAAGCTGATGCGGAAGGACGCAGAGTACATCTGGTCAGAGGACTGCCAGGCAGCGTTTGACGAGCTGAAGAGGAGACTGACGACCGCTCCAGTTCTGATATTACCTTCAGGTTCTGGAGGTTTCACCATTTACAGCGATGCTTCTGGGAAGGGCTAGGATGTGTCCTACAGCAGCATAGGAAAGTGATTGCTTATGCATCTAGGTAATTGCGGACTCATGTGAGGAATTATCCTACCCATGACCTAGAGTTAGCTGTGGTGATCTTTGCACTCAAGTTATAGAAATATTACTTATACGGAGAGCGTGTGGAGATCTTTACTGACCACAAAAGCTTGAAGTATGTGTTCACGCAGAAAGCGCTGAACATGAGGCAAAGACGATGGTTGGAGTTGATGAAAGACTTCGACATCGATTTACAGTATCACCCCGGGAAGGAAATGTAGTGGCGGATGCACTGAGCAGGCATCCGATGGCATGGTACCTGATGATTGATCGGCATTTGTGGGAGGATCTGGAGAAGCTCAGCATCGAGCTAGTTCGGCCAGGATCAGTGATATAGATGATGGCGCTTGACATTCAGTCAGGTTTGATGGAGCAGATCAGGGAGGCATAGTCTACAGATGAGAGCCTTCACAGACTTCGAGCCCAGGCGTTAGCTGGATTGCTGGATGACTTCACGATAGCAGAGGATGGATCCTTGAGGCATGGCAGCCGATTGTGCGTGTCGAAGGGAGAGCTGGTAGAGGCAGTCTTGCAGGAGGCATACCGATCGAGATATTCTATTCACCCTGGTGCTAACAAGATGTACCATGACTTGCGGGAACATCTTTGGTGGCACGGGATGAAGAGGGATGTGTCACGTTTTATCTCGAGATGCCTAGTTTGCCAGCAGGTCAAGGCAGAGCGCCAGAGGCCAGTTGGTTTGTTGCAGCCGTTATCCATTCCCAAGTGGAAGTGAGAACATATTACGATGGACTTCGTTTCAGGGCTTCCTCGTTTCCAAGGAGGGAAGGATGCCATTTGGGTCATCGTAGACAGGCTGACGAAGTGTGCACACTTCATACCCTTCAAGGTGGGGCTTTCCACCGAGAAGTTGGCGGAGCTATACATGCAGCAGATAGTTCGCCTACATGGAGTGCCGGTGAGCATTGTGTCAGACAGAGACAGCAGATTCACATCCCACTACTGGAGGAGCTTGTAGGAGGAGTTGGGCAGCAGGCTCAAGTTCAGTACGGCGTACCACCTGCAGACAGATGGGCAGTCCGAGAGGATGATACAGACACTGGAGGATATGCTGAGGACCTGCGTGCTGGACTTCGGAGGATCATGGGAGAGCCATCTACACTTGGTAGAGTTTTCATACAACAACAGCTACCAAGCCAGTATCGGTATGTCTCCTTTCGAGGAGCTTTATGGACGATGATGTCGTACACTACTCTTTTAGGATGATGTTGGAGACAGAGTTATGCTTGGTCCAGAGATGATCACGGATGCAGCAGAGAAAGTCAGGATGATCAGAGACAGGCTCAGAGTAGCTCAGGATAGGCAGAAACACTGGACTGATGCTAGTCGCAGGCCTATGGAGTTCGCAGACGGTGATATGGTGCTAGTGAAGATATCACCTACTAGAGGGACGATCCGGTTCGGACGAGGAGGGAAGCTGAGCCCCAGATACATCGGGCCGTTCGAGGTACTTGGCAGGATCGGAGAGGTAGCTTACAGGGTTGCACTTCCACCCAATCTAGTAGGAGTTCACGATGTCTTTCACGTATCTCAGCTGAGGAGATATGTTCCAGACCCCAGTCATGTGCTAGATCATACAGAGTTGGAGGTCGGACCGAGCCTTACAGTTTCTGAGCAGCCAGTGGAGATATTAGACAGGAGAGAGAAGAGGCTGAGGAACAAGGTTATACCCTTAGTACGAGTAGCTTGGAGCCGTCACTCTCCAGGTGAATCTACTTGGGAGAGGGAGTCGGACATGAGGGAGAGATACCCTTACCTGTTCGATCCAACCGCTGCGAGGGAACCACCCGTTCCCGCTTGATACCTTAGAGGTTAGTTTCGATCATAGCCTTAGTCATTTATTGCATTGCTTGCTATGTTAGAATATTGTAGGGTCTTCAATCCTTGTGAATTTCGAGGACGAAAGTTTTCAAGGAGGGAAGACTTGTAAGCCCCTGTTTTTCAAATTTTATTTTAATTAGTGCTAATTAATTTTTAGTGTCAATTTTAGCCTTAAAATAATTATTTAAATTTTTAGAAATTTTTCTAGAATTTTTAAATGATTTTTAAATGA
Source organism: Iris pallida (assembly GCA_029216955.1). Lineage (NCBI taxonomy): Eukaryota > Viridiplantae > Streptophyta > Magnoliopsida > Asparagales > Iridaceae > Iris > Iris pallida. The sequence goes on along the minus strand of JANAVB010031019.1, from coordinate 16,902,648 downwards.
GTTTTATATATTAAAAATATCACTTTATAATTTATTTAAATATTTTAATATCATTTTGTAAATTTTAGAATTATTTTAATGTAGATTTGTAATTACTCAATGTTTTAAAACTGCGGAATGCAAATTATTATTTGTATTTACCTACTGTGGGGGCCATTGTGTAAATTCCTAAACTAAGGAGGCCTAATTGCTAACCTACCCAACACCCCCCCCACGACCACACTCTCTCTCCTCTCACCCACTCCCTACCCCGACTGCCCGACGACCGACGAACAGGCTGCCCCTCCCGCCATTTCCGGCCAGCGCACAGCACCCCCGACCGCCCTAACTAGCCTATAAAACTCCCCCCTCTTCCCCAGACCTGACCCTAACCCTAAATCCTCCCCAGCCACCCACAACCGCCCCATCTTCCCCAGTTAAAACCCGTCGTAACCCTAACTCCGGCGAACGCTCGTCCAGCCCCCACGACGAGCGCCACCGCCCGCAACCACCATCCTCCGACGCGCCACGACGAGACGACCCCAGCACCACCCGAGCGCCGCCTCGCCGACGCCTCCTCCGCCGTCCAGAGCTATCGAAATCCCCCTTCGACGATCGGACACGTGAGTAGCAGTGTCAAATCGTGTCGTGTTAGTCTCGTGCACACATATGTGGTTCGTCGTGTCCTGGCGAGCACGAGAGTAGGATTGGACATGGCAGACTCGTGTCGTGCGTGTCGAAATCGACCCGGACACGTAAAATCCTGTGTCCCTAACTGTCCGGACACAGGATCGATTTTATTATTTTTTTTATGTATAATGTTAAACCTAACCTAATTAAATCTAACTAAAATCCTAACCCTAACACAAGCCGTGGGCTGACCCCCTGGCCAGTCCGACCCGACTTAAACCCCCCCCCCCAGCGCTCTGGCTCGGGTTCGAGCCCCCTTTTACTGCTGTTTCTTTTTCTTTTCTTTTCCTTTTTCTTTTTCCGTTTTCTATATATATATTTATATATATATATATATATATATATATATATATATATATATATATATATATATTGTATATATATATATTAGTATATATATATGTATATACTATATTTTTGGCAGTATTTTATATATGTATATATAATTTTATAGTTAGTAAACTTTTATATATATATTTTTGTGTTTATATACATATATGTATATATTTCCATGTGTATATATTATTATATATATATTAATATATATGTATACAATATTTGTATATGTATATATACTTTATAATTAAGTATTTTCTTTTATATATATATATATATATATATATATATATATATATATATATATATATATATATATATATATATATAAAATATATATATATATATATATATATATATATATATATATATATATATATATATATATATATACATATGTACTTTTAACATAGGTATGTATATATTCACTTTGTATAAACTTTACCTTATTAAAATATTAATATTTATTTTGCACTTTTACCAATTTGTATTTTAGTGTATTTAAATTACTGCAACCATTTGGTGTCCAAGCCTAGCATGGGTTTTTGGGTCCAAATGTGTTTTCACACATTCAAGACCTGTACAAGTCATATTGGACTTGATTCATGGCCTTGGGTCCTGTATTTGAACTTTAGTTCAAATTATGTACATGGACAAAATACGCAGATAATTAATTATTTTAATTTCAATTGTGTGCGATGCTGTTTTTGGATTTCTAAAAATACTTAAAGTACTGTTAAAATTTTGGAAAAATAGTATTTAGATAATATGTTAATTTAGCTAATTTAGTATAATTTTTATAGTATTTAATTTACAGTTTTGCCACTAGTTTGGCATATGAAACCAAAACTCACTTTCTGTGTACTTAGGAAAACTGATTTTTATAAAATACTTGTAACTTTTTGTGTTATTTTGAGTTTTAGCCGTTTTGAACCTCACCCCTCACTAGTGTAAAGACCCTAGAAGGTTAGTTAAAGTAGTGTGTCACCCCAAATTGGTCTCCTATGCTAAAATCATCATTTTGGCTAGGTGCCCAGTCACAAGTCGTGTTTCACAAATTAGTGTCTTAGCGTTTTAGCTTAGTGTAAAAACTAAGTTATTGCATTTATTTCTACAGTGACGAGTTACCGGACATCTATAGCACTTTTATCGCAGCTTGTTTTGCTTTGCTTTGCTAGAGCAAGTACTTTCTATAAACTTTACATACTGTTACATAAATGAACTGCTAATCCAACCATGTTAAATGCTGATCCTTGGGGTAGCAAGTTAAAATATCATATGTTGTACTTTCCATTACTACCATGCTTAGAACAGTTTTTATGTATCTCTCACATGATTAGAATATGGGTTATGGGAAAACTGTTAGTAGCGTACGTGATCATGCCCCCTTACTCGTACGTACGTACCGAGCAAGGTTGATATTTTATATGTATACCTTGTCGTAGGCGCACCAGCTGTATTTGTACGTATGTACACCTATCGCTTGTTTTACTTGTACGGAAGTATATTTTATATACTTGTACCACTGTACATTTTACACCTATAGACAATCACGTACCTGCTACAGTTTTAAACATTACATATACATCTGTCTCTATGACATATGTGTCCTTGCCATGATAGATTGTGTGATGCCATATTTTCAGTTATTTCCTCTTATGTTCATTTTCATGTTTCATATGCTAGTTTGCTAGATTCAGTACTTGCTCCCGTTCTGACAGGATAACGTTGTAGGTGTCCTTACTGAGGAGGAGTTACTCTGCGACACATATTATGGAGTTACTGCCGAGGACCCGGCTTTGCTTTACGAGGATGTTCCTGCAGGGAACCTCGCCTAGTTATCTGTTTGCTTTAGACTTTTGAGAGTGGTCATGTATTAGGCTACATATTTTATAACTGGACATGTATCCAGTTTTACATTTCAGACTTGTACTTTGGACATTTTACTATATGATACGACTTTTGTGTTTGGAGCATTTATGACTTTTATTCACTTATAGAACTGTTAGCACATTTTTGTCTTATCCTGTTGTCTTTAGAACAGCTTACTACGTTTTATATCAAACGTAGGCTGGGCATGACTCGGCCTGGCCCAACAATTTGGGTAGCAGGTCGTGACACGAATTCCCGTTACCCATCACTGATGTGAGGTCGATAATACATGCGTGTTTGAGCGCATGTCTTTCATGGATGGCTACTCCGGCTATAACCAGATCAAGATGTTCCTAGACGATGAGAAACATACATCCTTTCGGACTCCGATGGGGGTGTTATGTTACACAGTGATGCCCTTTGGTTTAAAGAATGCAGGCGCTATGTACCAGCGTGCTATGAGTACTATATTTCCTAAGCACTTGCATAAGACGGTCGAATGCTACGTCGACGACATCGCGGTCAAAAGTCGCTTCCGTGGAGATCACCTCCATGATTTAAGAACAGTTTTTGATTTGATGAGTAAACACCAATTAAAGATGAACCCAGCCAAGTCCTTTATGGGGGTGTCCAGTGGCAAGTTCTTAGGTTTATCGCTCGCTGATAGACTCATTGGCACCCTGCATCCTCAATCGACTTCATCCCTGAGTGGTGTATGTGATAGCTTCAGGGATGTCAATCGATTGAGGATACGGGGTGCCAATGAATCTATCAGCGAGCGTCGTACGTACGCAAAGCCTTAGATTGAGTATTGTTGATTAAGTTGGTGTAGTCTTGAGATTTGATAAGTTGATTCGAACAAAAGTTAGTATGAAATGTGGAAATGATAAAGTAGGCAAATCAAATCGAGAAAAAGTTAAGGTGTAGCGAGCGGATGACTTGATAAAGGAAATCGATAGGTGGAACGTATAAAAAAAGTTAGCACGACGAAAAGATAGCGTACATAAAAAAGTTAAATTTTGAAGTTACGCAAATGACTCTAAGGATTGGATTGAATGTTGCTCGATGATTTGAGTTAGCAAAGGAATGATGCGAATTGAGAGAATACGTTGGTCGATGACTTAAGATAGACGGATTAAAATACATAATTTTGGGTTTGAACAAATTGATGATGTAAATTGTTCGAGGGATAATGATCGAAATTGATTTTGAATGTCAAGGAGATTATCCAGCTGGACGATAGCATCAGTCGCACGACTCAGAATTTGTTGCAAAGGAAGATCGTCAGGTTACGCATGTCATCGATGGTATTGAGGCGTATCAAAGATCGATATGCAATAACTCAGGGGTACTCTGACTCAACGAATGACGATCGTACAAGTGTTATCGTTCTGATGGATGCTATACTTAGGATTTTGATTGAAATGGATGTTGGAATGAAAACAGAATTGTCATGATGGTTGCATTGATAACCACAACGTTGATGATCTTGCCTTGCGCAAGTGCAACTCTAGCCTTGCACATACGTCACGTCAGATTTGGGGCGATCGTTCCGCGTGAGTGATGACATGGTGATTCCTATCGCGGAAATGATCGAACTCAAAAAATCAGGACGTGGCAATTTGGATTGTCTCGACTTGCGGTTTGATGCGAAGGTGGATTCGAAGATTAGTCAAACTTGAGATTGACGATTGAATGAAACTTGAGGATTGAGTAGGTACAATCCATGCATTTAGAATGAATTAGTCTAGACACAAAACAAGAGTTACGTCCCGATGAGGATGACTATCCCGCGGGAGCGTTGCATGGTGATTTCATGCCCACCGTAGATAATCGGACTCACGTGAGATCGGGGCATGGCATATTGTTAAGTCAGACGACCTTGTGATCGATTACGTGAATTAGGATAAATGACTTAGGGAGTATGAAATGTGAATTACGGTTTAGCGAAGAATCGTGTCGTAGCGTGCTTGACTTGAGAAGGATTGATAGGTGGATTATGTCGAACGTGTTCGAAGAGATAGACTATACGAAATGGCTTGTTGGTCGAGCGATATTGATGTGTCAAAGATTTGGTTGAGTGAACTTACGATAGGATGACTTTACTGAATGACTCAGACCCCGTGCGACGAATGTTGGGATGTGTGTAGGAAATCTATGCTCGAAGTTTAGAAATCGGAGTGATGCGAGCTTGGGTAGAAAATCTCGTACTATCAATTTGGTTTGACCTTAGGATGGGGTTAGTGTTGATATTGTTGTTTGGAAACAATGATTCTAATACTGACGGGTGACCTTAGCCTAAAGACAGCCTAGCGGTTAGGCAGACGTCCCAACGCGAAGAGATAGGAATTGTGGAGGCACCACTCACGAGGCTCGGTTGACATGCATGTATATCAGGAATGCCTGAATATGTGCACGATTCGACTGGAACGGTGATAGCGGATTTTCTATCACGAGGCTTGACTGAAATACATGTATTCTGGGGACGCCTGGAATATGTGCACGATCCAACTAAGTGATGCGTTGAATCAAGTGAGACTAGAGGAATGTAAAAATGTCGAAGATTTTGAAATCGTGTGTCAAGAAAAAGATTGATGGCAATACGAGTTGGGTTAAGGAAAAGCATAGGCAAAGGGTGTGCGAGAGTCGTTGAGTATTAAGTTGTAAGTCAATGAGTAAGTACTCAGTTAGTTTCGAGGATGAAACTTTTTTTGAGTGGTGTATGATGTAATGCCCCGTCCCGCTCAGTTCAATCGGAGGAATCAAAACGTCAGCGGCATTTGGACTTAGCCTTGCAACGGTAACTCGAAGGCCCGCTCGGTCAAGGTGACTCCTCGCTCAGGTGGGTGGCTTCGGTGAACTTGCCTCGTATTGGCCTCGTGCCTCCTTTGTAATCGTTGTTTCAATATCAATAAAGAGTATTTTGAATGACTTGTGTTTTGCTTCAAATTTTTGCTGTTATTATTCAATGCCTCTGCTTGGAACTTCTGTGCGATGACCCCGTCGCAGCCACTGTAATCGGTCGTTATGGAACCCGCCTTGTACGAGCGTAATATAGGCTCGTACGGCATCACGCCTTAGCGAGGATGATCGCTCCTACGGGAGCGGGGCGTAAAACTAATAACGTCACCAAGTACAACGCTCTCAACATTGGACTTCAGCTCGCTAAAGAGCTCGGGGTCAACTTTCTGGAAGCTTACGACAACTCTCAGTTAATTATTAACCAAGTTCTGGGACAATACGAGGTCCGACATGAGAACCTGATCCCGTACCATCAAGCAGCAATTTCCATAATCTCTACCTTTATAGGGTTCTTTATATAACATGTTCTTCGATTACAAAACCTGGAGGCTGATGCTCTAGGAGGACTTGCAGCATCATTAGCAGCACCTGTTGGAACTCAGCACACTATTACAGTAATAGGTCAAGAGTTGGTATGCCCTAAAATAATTTATGCATGTAGGCTTACCACTCGATTGATGTAGGAGAAAATGTTCGAGATTGGCGATCCCTTTTTATAGATTTTGCAGTGTACGAAATCTTGCCAGATGACACGAAGGAAGCAGCCTCCTTTAGAATGCGCTCTCTCCGGTTTTACTGTGATACTCAAACTAAAACGTTATATCGCCGCTCCTTCGATGGACTCCTACTCCGATGCCTATCAGGTCAGGAAGTTAAAGATGCACTACGCGAGGCTCATAACGGCTCTTGCGGAGCTCATCAACCGGGACCTAAACTCCATGACCGACTCAGGCGCATGGGTTACTATTGGCCCATAATGATAGCTGACGCTCTGGCGTATGCTAAGACATGTCGGATGTGTCAGATCCACGCTGACTTCATTCACCAACCTTCGGATTTCTTGCACCCAACGGTGACATCTTGGCCGTTCGAAGCATAGGGGATGGACATCATCGGCACGATTACCCCTCCCTCATCAAAAGGTTATTGTTTCATTCTGGCTATAATCGACTATTTTTCCAAGTGGTCGGAAGCTATACCACTCGTGGAAGTAAAACCCTCTGATGTGATCAAATTCCTTAAGCATCATGTCATTTATCGGTTTGGGTTACCGTGGAAGATCATCCACGATAATGGTCCATAATTCGTTAGCAGCACCTTCCGTCGATTCTGTGACCAGAACCAAATCCAGAGCATAGCGTCAACAACCTATAACCCAGCAGCCAATGGGTTCGCAGAGGCTTTTCAATAAAACAATTATCGAACTCCTTAAAGAAGTCGTATCTTCCAATAAGCACGACTGGAATGAGAAGCTCGGCGAATGCCTCTGGGCTTACCGAACCACGGTCCATACACCTACCAGTAGTACGCCGTTCTCACTGGTAGACGGAAGTGAAGCCGTGCTCCCTTTGGAACTCCAAATTCCCTCTCTACGGGTGTCTCTTAATAGTCATATGACTACAGAGGATAATCATCGCTTGCGACTACAAAAATTGGAAGTACTTGATGAAAAATGCCTTCAAGCTCAACAGCGCATTGAGCTATACTAGGCACGAATCACATGAGCCTTCAACAAAAAGGTCAAAGAAAGGTCGTTTCGGGTCGGTGATCTTGTCCTATCTGTTAGAAGGCCAACGATTATGACTCACAAGAATGCTGGAAAGTTCCAACCTAAATGGGAGGGACCGTTTGTTGTTGAAACGGTCTATTCCAGTGGCGCATATCGGCTAGCAAAACCTAACAGAGATTTGCTCATGATGCCTATTAACGGCAAGTTTCTCAAGAAATCTTATGTGTAAATGTCCAGTTTATCTTCCATTCCTACATATTGTTTTTATCACATCTTTGTCTGAATGTCTACCATGTCCATATTACCTCTAAGTATGCATTCTTACCGGTCAATCTTGCTTCAATACGTCCATATTACCTCTGTTGGCAAGGCGGTCACTATGATTCATCATCCAAGTCGGGTTCTGCTCAACACGTCCATGTTACCTCTGTTGACAAGACCATCATTATGATTTATCGTCTACACCTAGTTCTAGGCGTATTCATGATAAGTCCACTAAACGAATAGGATTCTTGAGAGAACAAACATATCCATATTACCTCTGAGTTGTTCCTACGTTTCTTACCTCTGAGTAAGTTACATATCCATATTATGATTTATCGTCTACACCTAGTTTTAGGCGGTACGATGCTTGTATCCTCGTGTCAGTTCAAGCTATACAAACCCTCCCTAATTTTAGAGACTAGCTCCACCACTATATATATATATATTTTTTTTTCCACCACTATATATATATATATATATATATATATATATATATATATATATATGTGTGTGTGTGTGTGTGTGTGTGTGTGTGTGTGGTGTGTGTGTGTGTGTTGCACGTAAAATAATATTATCATCTAATTATAACCAAACATCTCTTCTAACTCACGTGGTTAAGGTGAAAGGTATTGTTCTTAGTTGATTAAGTTCGAATCTCCTTGTTGTTATATATAATAAATTTTAAAAAAATTCACTAATTTTCTTTTATATAATTTAATTTTTTTTAAATAATAAGTAATGATATACATATGGCTTATACGGATCACTTTTGAACCATTTTGAAGAGATATATATATATATATATATATATATATATATATATATATATATATATATATATATATATATATATATATATATATATATATATATATATATATTCTTCTTTATATATATATATATATATATATATATATATATATATATATATATATATAAAGAAGAATATTTATATATATATATATATATATATATATATATATAAAGAAGAAAATATATATATATATATATATATATATATATATATATATATATATATATATATATATATATATATATATATATATATTATACAAAACATAAAGGTTTTGAATCCTAGGGCTGACTGTGCCAAGATAAAGAGTGGTTGGGATTTAATCTTGGTGAATCAACGGTTGTGGGGTATTATGGGGGAAGAGCATTATTGGGAGTGGGGTTTTATGGGGAAGAGCATTATTGGGAGTGGGGTTTTATGGGGAATCCAAAGATGGAGATTTAATATTTTTATGGAGAATCCAAAGATGGGGATTTATTATTGTTCGTTGAAAAAAAAACATAACATATAATGGGAATGGAACAGCCGGCCATATTTTAAATGGGAACGGAACAGTCGACCATATTTTAAATAGGAACGGAACAGTCGGCCATATGCTTTCAAAAAAAAGAAGGGTAAAGTACATTTAAACCCCCCTTAGATGTCACGAAATGGCAAATAAAGACTTCCTGATTTAGAAAACCCAGATAGAGACAAAAATGCTTAAAACACCCCCTAATCCCACTTTTCTGTTACCCGCTGTTAACTTTTGGGTGAAATGACCCAACTACCCCTGCCATATAACCAAAGGAGTGGACCGACGTTTCATTCTCAACTCTCTCTCTCTCTCCCGTTCTCAACTCTTCTCCTCCGTTCCAAACCCTAAATCTCTTCCCAAACCCTAAATCTCTTCCCAAACCCTAAATCGATTTGCAAACCCGAAGTCGATTTGGTAACCGACGTTTCATTCTCAAGTCTCTCTCGTTGCTGTTGGTCGATCGGAGTGGAGGTCGGAGTGCAGGTCGGACTCGAGATCGGAGTGGAGTATTCTCGTACTGGTACTTTCTAAAACCCTAGTTCTCAGAATTTTACTACACTTTCTCTGTATGTCTGCATGATGTCTGTATGTAGTGTCTGTCTGTAGTATGAATTTGTTGTAGTATGAATTTGTTGAGAAAAATGTCTGCATGATGTCTGTATGATAAATTTTTCTAAATGTCTGCATGATGTCTGTATGTAGTGTCTGTCTGTAGTATGAATTTGTTGAGAAAAATTCATGCATGAGAAAAATTCATGCATGATGTCTGTCTGTAGTATGAAAATTTTGAGAAAAAATGTACGAATGATGTATGTATGTAGTGTATGACTTGTTAAATTTTTGTATTTCTAATCCTAACAAATATACTACAGACAGACATCATGCATGAATTTCTGTATCTGTTAAATTTGGTAATTGTTTGAGGAAAATGCATGAATCATGTCTGTCTGTAGTATAATAGTTAAATTTATATTAAATTAGTTGACTTTCTGTTTGTCTATACATTTTTGTTTCTACATTAATTAGTTGTTTGTCTATTTGTCTGTTTGTCTATATGTTGTCTATTTGTTTATATTGTCTGTTTGTCTATATGTTTGTCTATATGTTTGTCTATTTGTCTGTTAGTTATCTTATATATGTTGTTGCCTGTGTGTGTGTGCAGAGGGATTAATGGATACGAAGTATGTTGTTAATATGTTTGTGGGGGGAGATTTTAGTGTTGATAACCAATATGTGGGGGGTATGGCATTAGAACTGAAAGAATGTGTGGACAGAGATGAGATGTGCTGGTTTGATCTTGATGGGTTATGTGCATCTGTTGGGGTCCAGGCTCCATGTGAAATTTAATATTTTGATCCTGTAGATGGAAAAAAGACTCAGATATTAGGTGACAATGATATATTGAGCTTTTTTGAAAAGTTTCCAACCCCTTGTCTTATCAAATTTTATGTACTGGGGAAGCTTGTTGAGTCACTCATTGACTATGGTGAATATGTTGACATTACTGAGTTTACAACCACCAGATTTGTCTGTGGTCCTTCTGAAGCAGCTGATGAGATTGATGTGTAGTTGGGTGATGAGTTTTGGGCCAATATAGACTTGACTGGGCCTGCTCAAGCTGATGAAGATGTGGAGTTAGGATCTGGGCCTCCTCAACATGTACAAGATGAAGGGACTGCTGAAAATGAAGGCAATGTTGAGAATGAAGACAATGTGGAGGAAGAAAGAACTGAAGATGTAGATGAAGAAGCAGTTGGTGTTGACTTTAGTAGTTATGTCCAACATGAAGACATTGACCAAGACTCTGAATATGCTCCCAGTGATGAGTTGGCTAGTGTACACTCCTCAGAAAAAAGTTTTGATGATGAGGATGAAGGGACTGCTCATGCAGAGCCTGTAGTGACCCAAAGAAGGTTAGTTAGGGAGGAAAATATGGATCTTCATGTAGGGCAGAGGTTTGCTTCACATGCAGAATTCAGGAGTGCATTAAGGCTCCATGCCATAAAGAACAAGTACAATATCAAGTGGGTACACAATGAAACAAAGAGGGTGACAGCTAGATGTGCAAATGATGCTTGTCAGTGGAGGATTCATGGGAGTGTTTTTGGTGGTGATGGGAATTTTGTATTGAAGAAGTACTTGTCTGACCATTCAAAGGACTGTGTTAAGGTGGACAGCAATAGACAAGCTACTGCCACATTCCTTGCAAACAGATATGTACACAGATTCAGGAATGATCCAGACTGGAAGTATACTGGGTTTAAAACCCACATTGCAGAAGATTTAGAGATTGACTGTTCAAGACACAAAATTGCAAGGGCAAAGAAGAAGGCATTAGAGTTGATTGAAGGGAATGCCCAAGACCAATATGCTTACATTAGGGAGTATGCAATGCTGGTGATGTCTACCAATCCTGGGAGTGTTGTTAGGGTCAAAGGAGAATTAGAGGCAGATGGAAAGTCTACCAGATTTGTGAGGGTGTTCTACACTTTGAAGGCTGTGATGAAGGGTTTTAAGGAAGGTTGTAGACCATTCATTGGTCTGGATGGGTGTTTTCTGAAGACTAAGTACAAAGGGCAACTTCTTAGTACAGTGGGAAGAGATGCTAACAACAGTTTTTTCCCTATTGCTTGGGCTGTTGTGGAGATAGAAAATAAGGAAACTTGGAACTGGTTCATTTGCAGCTCACTGCAGTTTACATTGGCAATTTCCAAATATTGCTTGGATTGGAAACTTTAATTGTAAATCTTGATACAAAACATGTCAAATATGATCTGGGTACAATACTTGAATTGCAACTGCAACATTCATCACATCCGTATTTCTTAAACGAATAACTTAAATAGTACTAAACAAGTCAAAAATCCTAAAATAAATTGCAACATATGTATGTTGAAGCATGGTCTGGGTTCATTTGCTGCCACCGCCTCTGTCGATCCTCTTGGAATAGGCTGTAAACCTTGGCCTCGATGCTCCTTTACTTCTTTCATTAAATTCCACATTAGAATTTGATAGTGTTCTGAAAGTTTCTCATCCTCCCATAGTAGAAAACCACAAGAATTTGTTGAAAAATTTGCACACCCGTAAAATCTTCTTCCAGGATTGGTTGGTGTCCATGAAGTCTTCAGTGGACTAATTAATCCACAATAGCAACAAATTGTTCTGCCATAATTCCTATTTGGACGTCTTGAGAATGAAGATTGAGAGCTACTGGCCATAATTTGCAGTTGGATTGAAGATCTGTAGGTAAGAAAAAATTTTAACACATTAAATGATAGCAAATAAGTAAAATAAAAAGGAATAAAAAAAATGTTATTTTCCCTACAGCCTACCGGATTAATATATAGAAAATAGAAAGTGTGTGTTTTAAGTGTAATGTTTCAAACAAGTTTCCACTATCCTATATATAGAGAAGGAATGGAATAGGCTGCTGTCCCCAACGGTCAAATGGAGGGGTATTTTGGGGAGTAGAATAATTCCTCTCTCCTAAATTTGGGTGCTAACGGCTACTTCTGACGTTATTTTGACGGAAAGGGGTATTCTGCTCAAAACAGGGTTTGCGGGAGGTGCAAACTGCATAAGTTTTCTAAAAGGTCTTATTTTGCGAACGAGGCAACTCTAAGGAGGGTTTAAATGCACTTTACCCAAAAAAGAACAGTCGGCCATATTTAATGGGAACGAAACAGCCTCCTCTTCTTCTAGGTTTTTTTTAGGGGCACCTCCACATTTACTAAGGGGCAGCCCTTACTTAGGGGGCAGCCCATTTGGTGGAGATTCTACTAGGGGGCAGCCCAAATTTTACTAGGGGACAGCCCAAATTTTACTAGGGGGCAGCCCAAATTTTACTAGGGGGCAGCCCAACCCCCCAAACTCAAATTTCCTATTCATTTCATCATTTTCTCTCTCTCTTCTCCAAAAGAGAAAAAGAAGAATAGCTCTCTCTCCCTCTCCCTAAACCCTAGAAAATTCTCCTCCACCACTCTAATCCTAATTCCTGCACCAAATTTCTTTCATTGAATTAATATTTGTTTACGATTCTAAAATTTCGACAAAACTGCTAAAACGGAGGTCCAAACATTATTTTTTTGCGATTCTAAAATTCCGGAAGGCCGTCTAACGATGAAGCTGTTACTTTCAACCTCCTCGAAGATACGCTCGTTTTGGGACAAACGGGACCTCGTTTCGACCTCCCAGTCAAAAGTTATGGCCCTCCAAAGTTTCAACTGACCATAAAATGCAGGAGAATGACCATTCTCCGTGTAAATTAACATAGAGAATGGCATTCTCCATGTTTTTAACACGGAGAATGGACATTCTCCGTCTTAATTTACACGGAGAATGGTCATTCCAGTGTTAAAATGCAGGAGAATGACCATTCTCCGTCTTAATTTACACGGAGAATGGCCATTCTCCGTGTAATTTAGCACGGAAAATGGTCATTCTCCGTGTTTCTAACACGGAGAATGGCCATTCTCCATGTTAATTTACACGGAGAATGGTCATTCTCCTGCATTTTAACACTGGAATGACCATTCTCCGTGTAAATTAAGACGGAGAATGTCCATTCTCCGTGTTAAAACACAGGAGAATGGCCATTTATATAACAACAAGTTTCAATTAGGACTGCCAGCACCCTGGCAGTCCTAATTCAATGTAGGACTGCCAGGGGGGTGGCAGTCCTAATTCACAGAACATTTCATCTAGGACTGCCACACACAGGGCAGTCCTTCACATGTGTTGGACTGCCCTGTGTGTGGCAGTCCTAGATGAATTATTCTGTGATCAGATCACAGAACATTTTAGCAAGGACTGCCACACACAGGGCAGTCCAGCACATGTGAAGGACTGTCCTGGGTGTGGCAGTCCTAGAAAAGACAACACCTGGATAAAAGTAACACACATGTATGACACACATGTATAACACCCAAATAAAACACATGTATAACACCCAGATAAAAGACATATAACACATGGATAAAAGTAAGAAACATATATTGGACTTCATATTTCATAGTTTAATGTATACAAAAGTGGTCCTCTATAACCAAAATGCCAAAATGTATACAAAAGTGGTCCTCCATATAACACATTGATACTCAGTCGATTTCGACGTCACAGTGGTCAGCAGGTAAGTCTCTTGGCTCCTCAAACTTCAACAACTTCTTACAATGGTCGATTTGATGAGCGAAAGGTGTGGTCCAAGCTCTGGCTTCGACTGGTGCTCTTTTGTACCAAACTGTTGAAGGTGGAGGAATCGGAGAATGACCGATCATCTTTAGTATGACGAAGTGATCACCGATGTGACCTATAGTACATAGGTTAGAATGTCCGTGGTGATAAGTTGGTAAGGCAGGCTGCTTAAAAGAAGAAATGACTTGGACACATGTTATTGGTGAATGGAAAATGATACTCATATTATTATTTATAGAGTTAGCTAGAGGATCATGTTAAAAATATTGGTGATAAGTTGGTAAGGCAGGCTGCTTAAAAGAAGAAATGACTTAGACACAGAGGACTGCCACAGATGTGGCAGTCCCTCACATATAGAGGACTGCCACAAATGTGGCAGTCCCTCACATATATAGGACTGCCACATCTCTGGCAGTCCTATATATGTGAGGGACTGCCACATTTGTGGCAGTCCTCTGTGTCAAAGTCCAATTTTTCACCCGAAGTAAAGTTCAAGTGTAGTTACCACGAGGGTTTCCGATGCGTCAAAGTGTTCTTCGGACATTGTGGGAGGAGAGTATCCAGCATTTGATGGTCCGGGTTGTTCCATTTTCTATTTCTTTCTACATTAAACACAAAATTCAACTTTTATATGTAAAATTTAGGTTAAAACTTAAAATATTACACAAAAATAAATTCGACGACTTACAAATAAATGGGAGAAGTGATTGACACTGTATTCTACCAAAAATCTTCAACAATTTTAGGTTGGGGGACAATTTCATCTAGGTTAGGTTAATTATAGGTTTATATGAGGAGGAGAAAAAAAGAGTGGAGGAAGAGAAGTAGTAGAGGAAGAAAGAGAGAGATGAAATAAAATCAAATTGGCTTTTATAGTGATTTTTGGGTTGCCCCCCTAGTAAAAAAAACCAATGGCAAACTTGTAATTTTTTTAAAAAAATTTTGGGTTGTCCCCTAGTAGAAGTGGAGGTGCCCCTAAAAAAAACCCTTCTTCTAGGGTGAGGTCTTAAAAAACAAAAAACAAAAAACAAAAAAAAGAAGGAAGTTCTCCTGGGGAATCGTCGGAAGTTCTCCACCCAGCCTCCTCTTCTAGGGTGAGGTCTCCTCTTCCAACCTCCTCTTCTAGGGTTCCTCGAAGCATTCGAATCTCCAAATCTAGGGTTTCCAGCTCCGCTTTAGGTCAGTTCCGGATTCGACCTCCATTTCAAGCAACTGTGGTTCGTGTGATTATGCTAGCGTATGTAGGATTGAAGGGTTCTTTTGAGTTTTGATTTGCAGGGTTCTCCAAATCTAGGGTTTCCAGCCATATTAAATGTTTGATTATGCTTGCGCTGACATTAGCAATAGTTGCTAGACTATCAATGGTGTTGCGAATTAAATTTTTTTTTTTTTTGGATACAGTAGTTAGTGCCTTGTGGAAGTGTTCCTTCCTGCTGGTTGATCTTCCCCGATTTTTCTTTCTCTGGTACGGGTTTCTGATTTCGCTCATCTCTGCTTATTTTTCTAGATTTTTTTCAGTATTTTTTTGTGATTTTTTTTTGTGGAGATCTGCTTGCTGTGTTTATTTTAGGTTTTTTTTGGTGTTAAATGATCTGGGTTTCATATAAAAAAAGCTACCTTTTTTTCCCCTCCTTTTTATTTGTGTGTTTATTTGTGCTCTGTGATTGAGGAGGGTGGAGGGATGGGAAAGCATGGACCTTGCTGCCATTGTGGTGTCACAAGTGAGCTCCAGTCCCTGTTCTTATAAATATTGCAGCTTTTTTTCAATTTTTTTTAAGGTCATAATTTCTTTTTTATTGTTCTGTTTGTTCCTTATTTATGGGTCATGTTTGTTTTCAGAATTATGATGTTGGTATGGAAGAGAAATTAATTATGGGGTCAATAAGCCCATTTCAGAACAAAGGGGGCTCATGGTTTCTTCCTGAAATTGCTGGGTCTATGTGCATGTAGTTCTGGAGTCTGTGATTTTCTCTGGTTGATGCGTAGTTAGCTGAAGGATTTCATATAAAAAAGCTGCCTTTTTTTCACCTCCTTTTTATTTGTGTGTTTATTTGTGCTCTGTGATTGAGGAGGGATGGGAAAGCATGGACCTTGCTGCCATTGTGGTGTCACAAGTGAGCTCCAGTCCCTGTTCTTATAAATATTGCAGCTTTTTTTTAAATTTTTTTAAGGTCATAATTTCTTTTTTATTGTTCTGTTTGTTCCTTAATTATGGGTCATGTTTGTTTTCAGAATTATGATGTTGGTATGGTAGAGAAATTAATTATGGGGTCAATAAGCCCATTTCAGAACAAAGGGGGCTCATGGTTTCTTCCTGAAATTGCTGGGTCTATGTGCATGTAGTTCTGGAGTCTATGATTTTCTCTGGTTGATGCGTAGTTAGCTGAATTGATTGGCTTTACTGTTCTTGAGTTGACTGTGGGCGTTTAGGACTGGAAAAGCCCTATCACAGCCTATAGATTTTTGTAATTCCTGAAATTGTGGGTCATGGTTATTTTCCTCATTTGTTGATGATCGGGGCATAAAGTTAATACAATAGGAATCCATGGTTATTTTTCTTACCTTCTGATTTGCAGTTCCTGTGTAGAGTAGCAGATGTTCTGACGGATTATCTTGGAGGATTAAATGAAGACTCAATAAAGGATAACTTCGTTATAGTGTATGAGGTATTTAACCCGTCTTATGCTTGCTATTAGCGATCATTTTTCTATCAAGTCGTAGAGTGTTATTGTTTTTCTTTGACATGTATCTTCACGTGAAGTTATTTGAAGTTCAGAACTATAGCTGGAAAGCCCATTTCATATTCTACTTCACTGTTATAGATGAAATTTTTTTGATTCCTCCGTTAATTCTTTTTTAGTTTATTGGAGTTTTTCAAGACACCCATGTGAGAATTTGGAGAAATAAATTGCAGGTTGTGGTGTTTTCTAGATATGGATGATGCTTATTTTTAGTTAAATTTGGATAAGAAATAAAACTAACACATAATATCTTAAACAACAGATCTACTCCCCTAATAATACTACAACAAAAACAACCTAGGAGGAGACAACATTGTGGTAAAATAATAATGAATGTTTCAGTTGGTAATATAATAAATAAATCATATGTTTTCTTTATTTTCTTTAATTTTTTCCCTTTACTACCAAACAATTATTTTATACAATATCTTCTATTTTCCAACTATCCAACCAAACATATATAGAGGAAGAAATAATATTTTCTTTCCATATGTATGAAAAGTTTATCCATTCTATTTTTCTTCTTATTTTTCTATCATTCCTATCAATAGTTCAAGTTATAATAATGGTGATCTTATGATTATCATTGATGGAATTTACCAACTACAAACACAGAGAAGCTTGGTATATAGGAAGGACCGAATTTGGTTGCTTTAAGTAGTTTGGCAATGTCTGGACGAAACATAATCGGTATATCTTTGAGGTTTATTCGCAATACAGATAAGAATTTAACATAATATAGAAAGTGATTTATATAATGTCCCTATTATAGCTTGGCAAATTAGATATGGTTGAGAGGAAATTATTGTTTTTCTTTGACATGTATCTTCACGTGAAGTTATTTGAAGTTCAGAA
The DNA here is from genome assembly GCA_029216955.1 of Iris pallida. Taxonomy (NCBI): domain Eukaryota; kingdom Viridiplantae; phylum Streptophyta; class Magnoliopsida; order Asparagales; family Iridaceae; genus Iris; species Iris pallida. Next base: position 16,884,859 of record JANAVB010031019.1, on the reverse strand, counting down.
CTATAGCTGGAAAGCCCATTTCATATTCTACTTCACTGTTATAGATGAAAAAATTTTGATTCCTCTGTTAATTCTATTTTAGTTTATTGGAGTTTTTCAAGACACCCATGTGAGAATTTGGAGAAATAAATTGCAGGTTGTGGTGTTTTCTAGATATGGATGATGCTTATTTTTAGTTAAATTTGGCATTTTTCAGGTGATCATGTGAGAAATTAGTAGGAATTTGTTCAGATCTTGGATGTTATTGTGCTGGTGTTGGTTCATCATTTTCATTGGCAAATTTGCTTAAATGTGCAATTATTTGGTAGTATGAGTATACAGTTGTTCTTCATTTAAATTATTGGCATCTTTGTAGATAGATTTGTAGATAGATTCTAGAGGTGCCAATTCGAGAGAGGCTGACTTAACTTAATTAGATCTTTTTGGTGCACACCACCAGTAGGAAGTTCTCCTTTTTCTTCTCATATTCTCCTTCCTGCTGGTTGATCTTCCCCGATTCTTCTTTCTCTGGTACGGGTTTCTGATTTCGCTCATCTCTGCTTTTGTATATCTTCATCAGTTTTCAATGCTTTTTAGGATGATCGGTCTAGGGTCTCAAATATCCCCATCATACTTTTTTTCCAAGGTCTTGAATTTCCATTTCAGTGGAATTATTTTTTCTCATAATTTTAACTTTTATACAATATCTTCTATTTTCCAACTATCCAACCAAACATATATAGAGGAAGAAATAATATTTTCTTTCCATATGTATGAAAAGTTTATCCATTCTATTTTTCTTCTTATTTTTCTATCATTCCTATCAATAGTTCAAGTTATAATAATGGTGATCTTATGATTATCATTGATGGAATTTACCAACTACAAACACAGAGAAGCTTGGTATATAGGAAGGACCGAATTTGGTTGCTTTAAGTAGTTTGGCAATGTCTGGACGGAACATAATCGGTATATCTTTGAGGTTTATTCGCAATACAGATAAGAATTTAACATAATATAGAAAGTGATTTATATAATGCCCCTATTATAGCTTGGCAAATTAGATATGGTTGAGAGGAAATTATTGTTTTTCTTTGACATGTATCTTCACGTGAAGTTATTTGAAGTTCAGAACTATAGCTGGAAAGCCCATTTCATATTCTACTTCACTGTTATAGATGAAAAAATTTTGATTCCTCTGTTAATTCTTTTTTAGTTTATTGGAGTTTTTCAAGACACCCATGTGAGAATTTGGAGAAATAAATTGCAAGTTGTGGTGTTTTCTAGATATGGATGATGCTTATTTTTAGTTAAATTTGGCATTTTTCAGGTGATCATGTGAGAAATTAGTAGGAATTTGTTCAGATCTTGGATGTTATTGTGCTGGTGTTGGTTCATCATTTTCATTGGCAAATTTGCTTAAATGTGCAATTATTTGGTAGTATGAGTATACAGTTGTTCTTCATTTAAATTATTGGCATCTTTGTAGATAGATTTGTAGATAGATTCTAGAGGTGCCAATTCGAGAGAGGCTGACTTAACTTAATTAGATCTTTTTGGTGCACACCACCAGTAGGCAAGTCGTAGAGTGTTTTTGTGTTTCTTTGACATGTATCTTCACGTGAAGTAATTTGAAGTTCAGAACTATAGCTGGAAAGCCCATTTCATATTCTACTTCACTGTTATAGATGAAATTTTTTTGATTCCTCTGTTAATTCTTTTTTAGTTTATTGGAGTTTTTCAAGACACCCATGTGAGAATTTGGAGAAATAAATTGCAGGTTGTGGTGTTTTCTATTTATGGCAATGTAAGAAATTTTTTAACAGCTGTGAATTTTAAGTGGAATTTTAACTTTAGTTTGCTAAAATATTGGTTTACTTTTTATGCAGAAGAATGCTAAAAATGATGCTTATCTGCGTGAAATTGTAAGTTGCTAAACGTACTTTATACTATACTATATTTGATCTCATTTGTTTTTTATTGTTTTTTTAATTATAGGTTAACTTACTTCGAAACATTAATAGATCTGTCAAGTTTCGTCCTTATACGAGACTTTGGGGTGACAAGGTATGCATGCCATTAGAGGTGATCATTTTCTTAATAAGAGTGCTTATATTAGTAACTATTTTATAATTATTATTTTTAGATAGTTGAAAACAGAATGGTACATGCAAATGTGACGGGGCTTGATCGCCATCATTGGATGATTTTTCTCACTGAGCGTGATTGGGTACTCAAATCTCGAACATCGACGCTCCCACTTAATATAGTAAATAAGTTTTTTACTTTATATTTTCAATATTATCAAATAAAAATGGTGAGTCACATTAACAATTTTGTGTTTTTCAAGTATTTAGGTTGTTGCTCATCCAAATGGCACTTCTTTATGGATTCCGATTGAGACTCGATCTCTTTATTATGTGATGAATAAGATGTTTTCTGCGGAAGCATTACCATGGCCAAAATAGTGAGTTGTATAAACCTTTGTAGCTTTACTTTATGTTACAACAAAATATCTACCAAAAAGGGGTACTGATGTGTTTTCTATCAACTTAGGAAATTGGACTTGGAAAGGAGAATCAGCACTTTTGGAAGCGGATGGAGAAATTTAGAATGATCACAACTCATGTTGTTCCTTAATTCCCCCAACTCTTGGGTTTTTTTACATTTTCTTTGCTTTCGGTTAAGATAAAACTTTTGGTCATGGTAAATGTATGCTACATTTTTTTTTTTTTTTTTTTTTTTAAATGTATGCTACATGGGTTAAAATGATTATAGATTCCAGTTGTTTGATCATATTTTGAGTTTAATGATACATTAGGGGGGCTAAGACTTTGATGGCCCTCTAATATAGCAAGTCAAATGTTGGGATTTCTTTGAGTCTTGGGCTGATGAGAAATGCTGCTCTTAGTAAATTTCAGGTTTTGATTGCTTAGTAAATTTCAGGTTTTTAACATCTTTTGTGCATTTCTAGATGTATTTTATGCTATTTTCTGGGTTTGTTGTGTTGAATCTGAGATGGATCTTGATGTGCGATCTGGTGCGCTGCTGTTTTCTTTGCCTATTTAAGGTGCTTACTTTCTAAATTCTGATACCTTAAATGAACCGTGCGGGTTATGACTAGTATATATATAAAATGCAACAAAATTTAATTCAATATTAACAAATAGAAATTATAGAATGCTTGGCATGCAGTAACAATTCATTACATGAGAGTTGATAAAGTTGGAATTATTAAGATTATAATATGATCAGATACAGCACTAATCTATCCTTGATAGCATATCGTCATGCATGATATGCCCTAACTAAGGTACCATTTGCAGCCTCCATGACCACTCAATGGTTCTATGTTCAGATTAACCAGTAACCTTATAATTAGTCTATTTTATTTTAATTTTGGCATCACCTATATGACAAATAGAAATGTCAAATACTAATAGAAGTGAGCCCAACTCTTCTGCAATCAACAAGGATCAAAGAGAACCGAATCCTAGGTGGAGTTTAGATTAATTTTATCTGCAATTGAAGATTTTTACAATATGAGCATATATTGTTGTTGTTTTTTTTTTTTTTTTTTTTTTTTTTTTTAAGTTTGAAAAGTACATGAAGCAAAGACTAACTAAACAAACAAAGAAATCAGCAGTACTCTTCCACTCCCCTCTTAAACTTTTCCTCAAGGAACCTCTTTAAGAAAGCCACACACTTCAGTACCAAAGTCACAAACCTAAATTCTCCTCCTCTAGCTTCCAATATATATAATGCTTTCCCTCCGTCGCAGGCCGTCCCTCTCCCTCTCCGAGCCGCTGGCGATGAAGTCCAACAACCAGAGAGGAGGCAGCCTCCCCGTCGTTGTCATCATCCTCTCCATCTTCCTCTTTGCCATGTTCATATACAGCGAGGACGTCGGTTCCCTCGCCGACTTCTCCAGCTCCTCCCCCTCCTCCTCACCAACGAAGAGTCCCCAAGAAGATCATCTCACACAGCAAAATCAAGAAACCACCAAGAAGGAGATGCCTAGCGTCGACACGGTGGGGAAGGCCCTCAAGCTTCCGGTGGTTCTCAAAGAACGGTACAAGCGGCGGCGCGTAGTGAGCATACCGGAGACGTGCGACCTCTTCACCGGGGGGTGGGTCCTGGACAACGTCACCCACCCTCTCTACAAGGAGGAGCAGTGCGAGTTCTTGACCGCGCAGGTTACGTGCATGAAGAACGGGAGGGAGGGAGGACGACACGTACCAGAAGTGGAGATGGCAGCCAAATGACTGTTCTCTGCCAAAGTACGTACGTACAAAGAAAAATATACGTACGTGTTGCATTTTTTCTTCTTTTGTTACAACTAATTTACTGATTGTTGGGTACTGTTCTTTGAAGCTTCGACGCGAGGATGCTGCTGGAGAGGCTCAGGGGGAAGAGGATGATGTTCGTCGGGGACTCGCTCAACCGGAACCAGTGGGAGTCCATGGTGTGCTTGGTGCAGTCGGTGATCCCTCCGGAGAAGAAATCAAGAACTTGGGATGGTCCTAGAGTCATTTTCAGAGCAGAGGAGTACAATGCTTCTGTGGAGTTCTACTGGGCGCCATTCCTCGTGGAGTCGAACTCCGACGACCCGCAGATGCACAGCATCTTGGACCGGATCATCGTGCCGGAGTCGATCGCGAAGCACGGGGAGTTCTGGAAGGGGGTGGACTACCTGGTTTTCAACACCTACATTTGGTGGATGAACACTCCCAAGATGAAAGTCCAGTGAGTAGTACTCATTAATCATGTTTCCTCAGTAACGTATTTTCGGAACGTATGTCTATATAGCTAAATACGGTACAATTATTCCACACCCTCAGACGAGGATCGTTCGACCAAGGCTCGACGGAGTTCGACGAGATCGATAGGCCGGTCGCGTATGGGAGGGTCCTGAGGACATGGGCTAAATGGGTGGATGAAAATGTGGATCCACAGAAGACATCGGTGTTCTTCAACAGCATGTCACCTCTTCATCTCAAGTAATATCTTTTTCTACATTTTTCTTAACCGTATAAAAGCAAGAATTTCATAACTAGCTACGACACACGACATTCCTAGTCCATCGTTGCAACTAGCAAAGTACAAACCAGTTCATTCGTTACTACATAACAGCATATTTGACCTTCTCAACGACTTGATTAGGAAAAGACCAAGTAACATGCATTCATGTCGTTGGGTTAGGTAATCCCACATGTCATGCTCATCATGCATAAGACTCTTAACGAGTGTAATCTTTCTTAGGGTTAATTTACTTTATAGTTTGGTGGTCCAGTTGGACGAACACTTTAAAATGTCCGTTTGAGCTTCCAAATGAATGACATATTTTATCAGGAATGCAAGATGTTTTGGCCCATTCTATTGAGTTTAAACGAACATAAAATTCAGACTAGCCCTTAGTCGAGCCCATATCGCTAGTTTCACTATCAGGAGTACAAAAACTATAAACGATGTAGCACTATTAAAAATAGTATGTTACAACTGCTACTCGCAAGCTACTCGTATATTGTTTTTCAAATCATATATATTTGTCAAGGGTCCTAGATCAAAATACTAAAAAAAAAAATTAGGCTAGTAGCACAACAATCTTGACCTACACCAAACAAATTCGTCCTGATTATATTTTCCCTAGCAAGCAATTTCTACAACTTTATATGGAGTTGGGGTCACAATTGACAATAATGGCGGTGTGGACAATGATACTTTGAGGACTAATCTTTGAAATCTTTAATCTTTATGCAAAGATTATGTTTCAACAAAGACTAGTGTCATTTTCATGATAGATCGTCGAGATAATATTTGAAATTTCAATCATCAATCAGTCGCACGCATCCATTTCTAGTGTAAATATCAACATAGTTGTATGAACAGCCATTAACACAATAATGGAACTAGAGCTTTGACTCCACGCAATTAATTAGGATATATTCCTTTTAGTAGGTGAGCAACTCCATTATGTATGCCAATGACAGGAGTTACGATCACCATCATCTCTACTAATGACTTTATTCAACTAATCATACCTTTTTTTTTTATTCCGGTACAGGAGCACTGACTGGGGCAACCCGGATGGAGTCAAGTGCGCCAAGGAGACCCTGCCGATCTTCCCAACCGCGACGCAGAGGCTCTTCTTCGGCACGGACCGCCGCATGCACGTCCTCGCCAAAAACGTGACCAACTCGAGCCCGAAGGTGCCCATCACCTTCCTCGACATCACGTCCCTGTCGGAGCTCCGGAAGGACGCCCACACGTCTGTGCACACCATCCGGCAGGGCAACATGCTGACACCGGAGCAGAAGGCCGAACCCCAGGTGTACGCAGACTGCATCCACTGGTGCCTCCCCGGGCTACCGGATACATGGAACGAGCTCCTCTACGCCAAGATTGTTTCCCAGCCTTGGCGCTAACAGTGGGTCCTCGTTTGTTTCTTTATTTTTTTTTTCTCCTTTTTTTTTTTTTTTCTATTTTCAAAGATTTGTTCAAAAAAGAAAAATAAAAATAAGACAAGGTGGTTGGGGTTAGGTCAGGGATTAAGTGGCAAAGGGGAGGATTACTTGTGAAGGTCGGTCTACCTGCTACATGTTGTAACATGCACCATCTGAATTGTATATTCCAATTTGTAACAGGAGATGACTGTATAAGAAAAGATGGCATGGACGTGCATGTTAGTGGTGGCCTCTGCAAGTAGAACATTCCATTTTTCTTGTTCACAACTAGAAAAGTCGGAGGAAGAAACTCAGGATCATATAGCCTTGAATATCAATCATTGCCTTCGTGACTAGACAACATACATTTTGAACATATCATGAGAGAGAGAAATAACAAATCCATTACAAATTATACCATAGAAAAACGGTTGTGATAACAAGATGTGATTCCAGTAATAGCTATGAAATTCCAAGAGTGATGAACTTACAATTCTGCAGTTGATATGTGCCATGCTCAAATTTATAGTCAATCTGGAATCCGAGATAAACCTCCGAAAGATCATGCAAGATGCAAACAGATCTCGGTCAGGTTTGAGGCCATCATGAATAAAAGAGTTTCAAGGTGATGAAATTGGATTCTTCATGCATGTGCCAAAAAAAAAAAAAGGAAAGGGGTATCTGTTCAAAAATGCAGCGTTATATTATTCAAGAGCGACACATTTGTAAGTCAGTAGTTGAGCCTTTAGTTGTGTCATATACCATGTTGAGTAACCATCAGAATGCATCATACCTCAACTTCTAATTTTTCTTGCATATTAGCTTGATCTGCAGGTAGAGAAGAAATAAATGAGAGAAAATAAATAAGCTGTGTACGTATTCTTCTGGACTCGACAACAATAATGAGCAAGGGTGACTGATAATTAAGTGTAAACCTGAAATTCACTGATAAAGGGAGTCTCAGTGCCACAAGGCTCCCGTTTACCTGAAGTGCACTTATAAAGGGTGTCTTACTGCCACAAGGCTCCCGCTTACCTGAAATTGACTGTGATTTTGTAAAATAGTTCCTACAGTGTAACCTCTTTTTTTCTCATAGCCAAAGACATCATTGTAAGTTTCCAGAAGTCTAACACATGCAGTAGGTCAGCACAAGGTGTAGCTTCCTTTGGTAACCTAGGATGAAAAAACGGCAGCTTGCTATAGGTTCAGTGTATGAAGCTAAATAACCATCGAGGCATATGCTTCTTCATGGACACATTGCCATACCAATCTGGTAGCAAAAAAGATGCAACTGCAGTTCATATTGGTAGATATAAAGAAATCAAAACATGTTTTATAAAAAAAAAAAAAGCATATTGCATCATGGAAAACTTTGCATGTTACTATAATGTGAAACAGAGAACGAGAGTAATGAGATGCACAAACAATGCCTGGTTAGCTTAGCAAGATAAACCCACAAAATATTAGCTAGAGATGAAAAAAATATGCCATCCTCGCCAGTTTGTCCCACAGACACAAAACTTGCAAAAGCTAAAAGACAATTGAAGTGTACAAAAACACAGGAATAATGAGGAAAGGAGGAAATATTACGAAATTTTCAACTCCAGAATCAGAACATAACTTTTACAAATCACGTAAACTTGAATAATAGCTTTTGTTAGTACTAGACATTATTAATTTGCATCTATAAGAAGCTAGGCCATCTAGTACTTTCTAGGGCATGGAAAAATCAAAGAGCGCTGCTAGCTGACCCGCTTGCGGGCTGGCCCATGCCTATAGGTGGGGGGCCAATGGGCTTCGGCCACTTGGCATGCGGTCTGGCAAGCTTGCGGGCCAGATAGTGTTTTCCAAAATCAAATTACACATATTAGATATTATGAAACAAGTACTCAGAAATAAATTGTTCACTGTAAATTAGCTTGAAGGGATTCAACAACATTAATTATTGGCATACGACTATAAAAGTCCTTTGTTGGCTGCATGCTTTATTAGATATCTTTCAAGTTTTCTTATCATGATCCACCAAAGTGGGGAAAAAGAAGAATGAAGATAACATAGAACAAGTCACCAATCATCTCAAGCCTAGGGCAAAATATTGCCAGGACCAACTACAGAAGCATGCAAATGAATATTAGAACAGAGATACTACAATGCAAAGTCTTCAAAGTAAAACCTATATCAAATTGATATCCAAAACTTGATATAAACGAACTGAGAAAGAAGCGAGATAATAGCCTTGAATTTTATTTGAGTCTCTTGTTTCTATTAACAAAAAGAGAGGAAATGGGCCTAATTAAACCTTTGTACCAATTCCAACTAAAAAGCTCAAACATCTTTCCAGAATCACAGTAACGAGCATGAAAATCCATTTAAACCTTCATAAAGGCCATCCAGTGGCCATTGAAAAGATTCAGGTAATGGCAATAGCCATCTCATCCAAGTCTCTTTTGATCCAAATGTGACATTTTTTTAGAATAATCGGTGGGACAAAATCCTCCCGTGTTCCATTAATGTGACCAGCTAAAGACTGTGACATAACATCAAAAAATCTCCACAAGAAAACTAGCCAAGACTACCCAACTGTTATCCTGACGCCAAACTTCTATGAATTACTGCCGAATTCCTGATCTAGGCAAAAGAGGGCGAGAACATCTTACCATAAGACTTTGAAGGCTAGTGAATGAATTGGTAAATGTAACTTATTGGTGACACATTTTAAGAGTCACCAAGGAACAACCCTCTAACTTCTCTAACTAGAAAATATTCTAGAAGAGAGGTAGGATAACGGGATCTTCTAAAGGGAATATTGTTGGGAACGAAGCGCGGAAATCGTTCCCCCAAACCAAAGAGTCCTGCGAGAGAACCGAGCAAAAGCACACAAACCAAAAACGTCAAACACAAATCGCAGACACATAAATTTTTGACATGAAAAATTCAGATGAAAAAAACCACGGGACGATTGGAGTCCAACCATGAAGAACCTCCACTAATGGAATAAAGAGAATACACCATCTACAAGTTCCTTCCGATCCAAACGGATTACCACAACTCACTTGAAAGTAGAAATTTTGATTGCGGAATCCGAGAACAAGAGATGTCGAAAAATTATTCGAAGCGATCTCTCCTTCACAATAGTCCTCAATCATTTTTCTCTCTCAAATATTGTAAAGCACTCTTGCTTACTTTTTGAGATATGTTTTAGGGTGAGGAAACACCTAGTATACTATATATAGCCTCAAACCCACACTAATTGAGGTATTCTACTATATATAGGAATACTCAATCTAAACCATTGATGTATTCATATTATATATAGGAATACCTAATCCAACTCCATTGGAATATTTCTATTATATATAGGAATACCCAATCCGACTCTGGGATATTTTCCACATAGGTTGGGAACCCCACCCACTCCAACAAATGTAGCATTCATCGCTAAGACACAATGCAAGCCGATGAACCAAATGGTGATAAGCAGAGAAACTATGATATAGTAACATGTCAATTGTCAACAGTAGAATCATACAAGTTAAGAATCAATGAAGATAATTTCGCTTATAACCATTGATTTGGAGATGAACAAAGTACTCCAAAATACATTTCTGGAGAGACCTTATATAGCTAAGTAGACCAAAATTAAGGTAGATTCTTCACATGGAGATCTCAAGTAGCAACCAAGGGCCTGTTTGATTAACGTAAATCTGAAGTCCACAAATTATTAGAATTCATGGAATTGAAATTCCACTACCGTGTGTTCTGCAATTTCACAAATACCAATTGTGGCATGTATTTGCATAGTTCGAAGGTAGATACAATTACCTCATAGTTTTCAGAGGTGAAGCTATTAACCAAACATTATTATTTTGGAATGAAAGTAATGTAAATGTTTCCCAGTTCCTCATTTTTGTACACAAAAGTTGGCTTTTAGATTACAAGTTGTCATTCCCGAGGATCAAACACAGTGAATTGCACCAATTTGGGAATTCCACAAGAAGTGACCAACGTAAACTAAAAGAAAAGTAATAAACCTTTTTTACATGATTACAAGAAGGTGATCACATAATTATCAGTATTTAACTGTTGATACAGAGGGTCCTCCTAATTATTTTTAAAGTTCACATGACGCCGTGCACATTTCAAGTATACAGTTTCTGCACTCATACATTTGGCATTGTAGTTATATGTAGCAGTGATGTTGTCCATTCGCCACACCTCCAGCGTACCTTGCTCTTACGGAATAAAAAAAAATCTTCTAACCAGTAGTTTATAAACGGTTTTTGTGTCCATAAAACATTATAAGAAAAAAAGGTTTCATCTTTGTCGAGGCACTTTATCAGGGTGCAGGTGCAAAGTCACTGCTCCATCTGCAATTTTGAGACTCAGGGAATTGACCATGTCAGGCTTGTTCAGATGGGAGAAAACTCCATCATCGCACTTCCACACTGAAACCAAGAGCAAACCCAATTTCCAAAAATCCAAATGCATAGATTATCATAATAACAGCTACATAACGTGAAACTGTTTATAGTTCCTTGAGGTATTGTTTTAGAGTTTTAATAAGACTATCAATAAAAAGAAAACTAATGTGTCCATTATGTTTCTTGGGGGTGGCAGGTGAATCTTTCCTCGGTTACCTATTCACTAAATCTTCCTGCTTTTTGTATGATCTCAAGAGCATCACAACTTACTGAAGAGTGAAAAGGGTTTATCAGTACAATCTCGGCCAAACCAAGGAGATCATAAACCTTCCAGTTGTGGTCTTCAGTTTTGTTCGTGAACAGCTTTTGTATCTGTTCTGTTGTATTGTAAGTCAATACAACTGCATACTGTTCTTCTTCGGCTTGATTGAAGAATCATGGTTACCATACTCCTGATATGTTGCATGATGGGGTATGGGATACATTACCTAAAGCGGAACACATCAAGGTTGTAAAAAGCGCTAGGCACTTGCCACCTAGCGCCTAGCCCGCCTAGGCGGCAGCCTAGATATAGGCGGTGCCCCTTGGCTGCTGCTCATAGGTGATTTTTTTTGTAGGTCACTGTCTCTCAATTTGGGGGGGGGGGGGGGGGGGGGGGGGGAGTGAAAAATAAATTTGTTTCAGGACGGGTTTCGGGTCCATACCAAAGAAAAAAGGAAGCCGCCTAGAGGGTAGGTGACTCCAACTAGTCGGCCGTCTTGCCGCATAGCCCGTCTAGGCATCCGATTTTGCCCGATTTTTTTTCCACCACCTAGATGGCCGATTCCGGTGGAGATCTGGACGGCCCGTGGCTGCCTTGTGCCGATTTTTTCCGTTTTAAAACACTAGAACACAATAGGCTATGGTGTCTTAGTAGGTGATGGGATGTGAATGAGACCAATTAACAAGAGCTAACATAAAGGATTACTAACAAGTGTCCCTCTTTAACAGCTTCTAATTATGGGAACAACTTACGATGAGATGGGAGAGATAGGAACCTTTCCGGTTCATGGTAAGTTGCCTTTCCTACTCGAGTTTTAGGTAGGTTAGATTTTCTTCTTCGTTAAGTGTCAATACTCCAATTCTGATGAACAGGACATCAAAATTGGGTGCGTGAAACGCAGGGAGGGAACAGGACTCAATAACCATGTGTCAAACACATTTTTTTATTTTTTGCCTCTACAAATATTACTTAAACCATCTTTTGGCTCATTGTTTGAATTTGCCACCTTGGTACTTGGAGAATATTTTACTTGTCCATGGGTAATAAATTTCCATGTCTGTACTGCATTTCATATCATACAAATAACAGATCATTTATAGGAATCACAAGACAATCACCTAATCGTTTTTTGTGATGTGGTTGTATCTGTTGATCGTTCTTAGTTGGGACTTCTTAATCTGGTAGAGCGGACTATAACATTGTAATTTATAGTTGTCACTAAACCGCTCTTACATGAAGCGTGCTCACAGAAAGAGGGGGAGGGGGGTTTACCCTTTCACCGTTTCTTTGAAAACTTAATGCTTACAAGCCGCAATGTCAACTCAACACTTATAAATCATACTTTCTTGAACGTGTTCCTTTAAACGCACCATCAAGAGGTGAATATCCATTTACTTTTCAGATTGGATTTCATACAATTATTTAGCAAGATAGCAGCCATCCGGGGTGAAGGTGAGTATAAATTATGAAAGACTTAACTTTCTTAGCTCTCGTCAAGGCCTAAGAATGCATGGAAGTATAGTAAGATAAATGATTTAGGGGAGCTCATTTTCTTTAAGCTGCTCACTAGTTTAGCATTATATAATAAATGTAGCTATATCGTTGGATAGGAAGGGTAACTCTGCAACTCAACAATCTCAGAATCATTTTTTTCAATTAGAAAATAAATTCAAACTATATTTGACTTGACAACGTCCACATAAAGGGCTTTATTATGGGAAAAGCTCAATAAGGTGTCCACATTTTCATAGATGGATATCTTGGCTAGGCAAGCTCCGAATAAACGGCTCTACTAAGAGAAGAAAACAGAAGAGTAAGTACACAAAATTTTCAAAATGCGACTATATGCAAGGGCTTCCGTATCTCATGCATTTCCAATAAAATGTATGAAATTCACAACCATGGTAGTCACTAACAAGTGTGGATGTAAGCAAACAACAAATGAGAACGATGCCACAGAACTCCAACTATGAAATTTAAAAAGTGTTTATCCGCTAATTTTGTTTTAGTAAATAGCTCATCATCATCATATCATCATCATCATCCAAACCTCTCCCATCAGAATGCGAACGGCTAGGGATCATAAGAAAAATATCTTAATCTAATAAACATTTTCAAATTTGTATGAAGTTCATAAACACTTCCAATTTGGAAGCATAGTTTAATGTATTGGCCGATACCGATACGGTTTGGCATGTCCCGATCCAATACCGACCGATACCTGATACTGACCGATACCGACATTCGGGGCCTCTTTTCCGATCAATTTGGCAAAAAAAAACTCAACGAAAAAGACAAACCAACAAGGGTTTGAAGCATAATAAGGTTGTATAGCATATAAAAGAAGAAAATTGATATATTACATGTAAAACAATTGGTAAGAGTGACTACTATTTCATTTAATTTCAAAACTATAAGAAATAGTAGTGGAAATACTTAAAAATTATGCCTAAATATATCAAATATATTTTTTAAATGTCAATAATTTATTAATAATTATTTGTTTTCTGAGACCCAAAAAATTCGATAGTCCGATCCGAAACCGCCGATAATTCCGATATCGCTGATACCAATACTCATAGGAACGGTTCGATACCGATTCCGATACCAATACTGCGACACTTGGAAGTTAAGCTTGCGAAGCTATACTTTCCGTTTTGGATAAAGCTCATGAGATCAGACTTTGAGATTTAAGGATTATCTATATTTCAAGCTCATCAATCTTTATCAATCTTTCTATAACTTAAATGAGAAACTCACAAGCTGAGCTCGATATCACGGACTTGGTATTTTTGCCTATACCTCGATCCATGTGGTGCACTAACTTCCTCCTCGAAGATCCGTGCAAGCATTCTCCACACGCTTAGCTATATTGCTAAGGCAAGAATGAGAAACGTGGAGCAAAAGATAAAAAGATTGGAATATTGAAAAGTTTACTATACTAGAGAGAGTTTACAACTTCTTGGATGGTAAGGAGAAAATAAGACTCCCACCTTATTTATAGAGCCTCAAGGGTCTTACAAAAAACTTCTAGAAAAAGAAACTTCTAGGCCTAAGATACTTGCACGATGAGAAGAATATAGAACTTCTAGAAAGTTGAAGAAGCCTCAAGAGAGTTCAAAAGCACTCCACCATACTCTGAAGAATTCTATAGTATTCCAACTAAACTCCTATGCTTGCAACATTATCTTGGTAGAGCGGAAAATCTTGTGTGCGATATTTTCCCTCACATGTTTTGTCAATGCCCTCGTCGACGGGTGCACCACGTCTCCGAACGATTTTTTCACTCTTGTAGTCATGGTCGTCGCATGTCGTACCTTCTTTTTCCTTCTCATACGGCCCTCCCCGGACTTGCATTTATTCTCCTCAAGATCGAAAACAAATTGGTTTATTACATTACCTTTCCTCGTGGTTCGTAGCCTCATCGACACAAAAAAGAGACTTGAGCGGCTACCAGGTCAATCTACCTTATCTCGGGGCGCACATAGTCCTCCATACCTTCGTACATATGAGTCATATTGCAACTCTATTGACCCAAACGTCCACCCAACTTTGTATCGCCATGGTCTTTCAACGGCTCTTTGCACAAGCCACTCCCAACAAATGTTTCAGCACCCATGGCATTGCAAGGCTTCTCCTTTGGATAAAACCTACGTGTTTTGCCTCCTCGAGTGAGATTCACCATCTGTCGGGTTGTTTGTTCCTCGACCATGTCCTCTTTAGCACGACCATGATCATCCCTCTGCACCATGGGATCCTTGACAATGTCCTCCTCAACATGATCAAGACTATTTTCCTTTCGCAAGCATATCCTTATCACCGTTACCTTCTCTTACCTTGCGACATGGCTCTCCTGATCGTTGCCCAGCTCGATAGCACGATCCACCTTCCTTCGCGATAGTTTCTCCTCGAAAAACTCCTTTGCACAATCATAGATCTCGCTCGAAAGACCTTCCTCCTCGAAGTCTTCCTTTATCTCAAGCACCGCCAATATGTCGTCTCCCTTTTGCTACCTTCCTTGAGCTGAATGACAAAGATTTCTCGTTTAACGACTTATCTCGTGCAATACTCACCATGCACAATGAACCATCCTCCATAAATCTGACGACTTCTAAGTGTGGCATTGGGACCGCTTTCGCCGAGATGAGAAAATCAATGCCAAGTATCATGATATCATCTTGAAATCGTCCAACAACGTAACGGCAAAATTGGCAATACCCAACTAATATCTCACATCTATGCAAACTTCCTTGGCTACCCCCTGCACAGGACGCGCCTCCGAATTAACCGCCTTCATCTTGCTTGAATGCTAGACCAAAACAAAGAACCTCTACGCTAGAGGTGAAGTTATGAGTAACTCATGTATCGACCAACATCCATGTGCTCATGCGATTGATTCTCACGTAAACGTACATAAGCTCCCCTGCTTGGAGTCTTTGACAAAGCGAACTTGACCTTAACAATGTTGAGTAAGCGCAACGCTTCCATGTGCGCTCATACTTCATACTCCTCATCCTCCACCTCATGTTTGCTTTTCTGACAATTTCGAGCATATTGATCCTCTCCACATATGAAGCATGAAACTATTCACTCGGGTTGGACCTTTTCACGTTTCTTTCTTCGGACGGACCAACCTTAGGAGACCTCTTCTTCTCTCCTCCACCATTCTCCTTGCTGGTATTTGGCTCAACCTTGGCATTATTCTCGTTCCACATATACTCGACAAGTCTCTCGACTGCTGCCACGACGACGTTCAAGTATTGTACCCTTTGTCGCTGCAATTCTTGAGCTGCCTTCGATTGAAGTTCATCGAAGAAAAAGAACAACTGATCCTCCTCGTCTATGCTAGATAGTGTGAGCATCAAACGTATGAACTCTATAATGTCCTCTTTAAACATACCGATATGCTTGAGTTGCCTTAAGCTCCGCCTTGCTGCAAACTCTACGTTCTCCAGGTACAACTGAGACTTGATCTCCTTCTTACCATCCTCTCAAGTCTCAATTGAGCACAAACATTTATCTCTTTTCATGCACCTACAACGCCACCACAATATAACATCATCGGTAAAGTAGAGTAAACCAATGTTTACCTTATTGGCCTCATCATCGATATGCAACTGCTTGAAGTATCGCTCCACGTTCCATAAGAAGTTATCCACCTCTTTAGCATCTCGCATCCTACTGAAGGGTTTCAGCTCAGGAATCTTCCTTCTTAGTGCCTCCCTATGCGAAGGTCCATCGTTCGCAACAGCCTTCTCCAAAATGGTAATTCTGGTCTTAAGTTCTCTGTAAATCTCAAGCAAAATATTTAGCTCCTCGTAGCCTCGACCTTCATGCGCAAGTCCTCAATCTCTGTACGATGTGCCTTGATTTTCTCCTCAAGGGCGGATCGGATCTCTTATATTTGCTCCCGAAATATTACCATAGACGAAACAACATCACTCTCCAGCCCATTGTAGAACTCTTCTAGTCTCGTGTTGCTTTGCTCTATGGAGCCCATGCACATCCCCATGTCCCTCGAACTCATCTCCAAGATCTCAAGGAGTTTCGCAAGATTGGAAAAAGCACGCTCCAACATAGACTTCTTGCTTTTGTCCCTCTTGTTGGACTTGGCGTTCTTCTCCTTAGGTAACGTGAGTCTCTCCTAGACATTCTCGGATGTCGACATGGCACCAATGGACCTTCACTCTGATACCACTTGTCATGGACTAAATGTTTTTGCCTACATCTCGATTCGTGCGACGCACAAACTTCTTCATCGAAGACTCGTGCAAGCCTTACTCAAAGGCTTAACTAAATCGCTAAAGCGAGAATTAAAATGTGGAGCAAAAGATAAAGAGGTTGGAATATTGAAAACTTCACTATACTAGAGAGAGTTTACAACTTTTTGGGTAGTGAGAAGCAAATGATACTCCCACCTTATTTATAGAGCCTCAAGGGCCTTACAAGAAACTTCTAGGCCTAAGATACTTACATGATGGGAAGATTCTAGAACTTCTAGAAACTTGGTGAAGCCTCGTGAAAGTTCAAGAGGACTCCAACATACTCTAGAAAATTCTAGAACCTTCCAACTAAACCCTTATGCTTACAACATTGTCTCGGTGGAGCAAAAAATCTTGTTTGTGGCATCGCGCTCACATTATAGGTCCGCCTTAGGCATGAGCTCTACTTTTTCTTAGAGAGCACCAGGCATATTTGCCTTGTCCGGTTCCCTCGTTGTGTTGGACAGGAACCACAAAGACAGTTACAAAATAAACTAGGATACGCCAAAGTCAATGTGTGTCCGTGTCATATTCGTGTGCGTGTAACATAGCTAACCACTCAAATTATTTTCTTCTATATTCCATATATATAGTAGGAGAGAAAAATAAGTTAACATCAGATAGCATAGACTACTCGCAAACAAAAAAGAAAAGCTAGGAAAAGAAACTCTCTCAATGCGGAGAGAAGTCAGAGGAGGTCTCCCCCGACTCGTGAGTACCTTCCCCAAGAAGGCTCCAATGCGTCACAGCCATGTCCCTAGGAATCGCGTGCCTCCGGTGCGAACCTCCGCTCGCCGCCGCCGCGCCGGACGAGGAAGTCGACCGTCTCCGATACCGGCGGCCCCGGCGCAGCCGCGGGACGAGGCGGGGCCCGCCGTTCCGATCCCTCTCCGCCTCAGACGCAAGAGCAGAGTCGAGCAGCTGGGACAGGGCTCTCAGGTGGGCGCAGTACGCGTAGACTGCGGCCAGGGAGGCTCCGGCCATGGCCGCCACAGCCAGGTGGAGCGGGTAGTTGTCCATTTGATTTTCTAGGGATTGCGTTTGGAATTTGGGGAAGGAGGGAATATTTATAAGGGAGGAAGGAGGGAGAGGGAGCAGCACATTCGAATGAATATCTCCTCCTTTCTTTCTGCTTTCTGGGATTTTGCGTGGGGAAGAGGAAAGAAGAAAGATGCCGCCTCTCCCGATGATGTGCATTTACATATTTGACCTGGGATCTCAGACACGGATGAATATTATTAGAGAAATTTTGAGTGGCACCCCACTTTATTTTACCATTTTAATGGTGCACCCCACTCTTTTACAATAATGTATAAGACCCCCCACATTACACGGTTTCCGTTCAAAGTTAACAGTTGACCGATATTAGACATAAATTAGGACCAAACTGCCCCGCACGTGTTGAGGGCAATGAACGTAAAGATTGAAAACCCTAAACTATCCTTTATTCTCTAAACGACCCCCCTCTTCCCTCCAGAATTCCAATCGCTCTCTCTCTCTCTCTCTCTTCTACTCCCTCTTCTCTCTCGTCGACTATTCACCATCAACGTTCGTCGACTTTTCACCCTCACCGAACTCCGACGCCTAGGAGAATTAAGAGGTACAAACCTCTCTCTCTCTCTCTCTCTCTCTCTCTCTCTCTTATCTCCTTTTCCCCCTTTTTTTGACCATTTCTTGATCCATGCTCTATGATTTTTCCCTTTCGACCAGATTTTTGTAAGTTGAAGGTTTCCTCGAAATTCCATGGCGATCCAGATACCCAGGTAAGAAATGATTTAAATTTTCGTAAAGTGAATGAAAATTGTACACTGAAACTGAAATAATTTAGGGTTTTCCTAAAATAATTTTATTTTTCCTTTCGTTTAGATCTAATTTAGGTTTCGTTTTTAGGGTTAATCTGCAGTTTGTACAGGAAAACGTTTAGGGTTTCCTTTAATGTACGTAACATATCATTTTTAGGTTTTGTTTTTAGGGAATTTCCTAAAATTGTACACTGCAATTAAAATTGTACACTGCAATTAGTTGGTTTCCCTTTTTAGGTTATGTTTCCCTACCTTTTTAGGGTTTGCTTCCCTTTAATGCAATTTTAGGGTTTGTTTTCCTTCAATGCACTCTGATACAATTGTATGATATTGTACTGATACAATTGTATGATATTGTACTGTTCAATTGTATGATATTGCACTCTGATACAATTGTATGATATTGTAGGCATTTTTAGGGTTTGTTTCCCTATAATGTTATTTTAGGGTTTGTTTCCCTTCAATGCACTCTGATACAATTGTATGATATTGTACTGATACAATTGTATGATATTGTACTGTTCAATTGTATGATATTGCACTCTGATACAATTGTATGATATTGTAGGCATTTTTAGGGTTTGTTTCCCTTTAAAGCACCCTTTAATGAATTTTTAGGGTTTGTTTCCCTTTCATGCACTTTTAGGGTTTGTCTTCCTTTTTATGGTTCAACATGTGATATGAGTTGATAATGCACTCTGATATTTGCATGATATTTGAATGGTATCTGCTCTTATGTACAATTCATCTTATGTACAGTTCGTATGGTACAATTCATATGCTATTGTAAGAAAGTTATATGCTATTGTATGATATTATGTTCAGTTGCTCTTATGTACAATTCATATTGCTCTTATGTCTATTACTATTTGTATGCTTTTGTATGAAATTGTAGGCTATTTTAAGGGTAGTTGTACTGTTATACAGGAAGTACATGCTTAGGGTGCATTTTAAAGGTAGTTCAATTGCTGTTGAAGTGGACCCAGACTTTATAAGTCTGCTGGATATACCTTATACAGTTGAAAGTAATCACTTGGAGGGAGTTTACAAGTACTACTGGATTGACCAGTTGAAGAATGGGGAAACAGTGGAGCTCCTCACTGATGCTGGGTTGTTGGATATGTTTAGTAAACAACTTTCTGACAACAAAAGGGAGATACACATATTCTTAGAAGAATATGGCAACCCTGCAAGTCAAGAGCAACCACCTCCTGAGCTTCTAACACCAAACAAAACTAGGAGGATTAAGAAAGTAGCCCACAGACCAAGAAGACATGTCAAGAAGGCTCTTCATGAGGAGCAGTTGGATCCACTACCTAGTGACAGTGATGTGGATCTTCCTGAGGAGCAGCTGGATGAGATGCCCTCAAGGGTCTTCACTGCTGGAGGGTCTGACCAGGGGGCTCCAACTCAGACAGAGGGTGAGCAGGAATATGGGACACAGGCAGAGACACAACTCTGTAGAGATGAACCACAGGGTACTTTAGAAGAAGTAGATGACCCACAGGGTACTTTAGAAGAAGCAGATGAACCACAGGGTGAGGAAGAAGCAGATGAAGAACAGGGTGAGGAAGTAGAAGATGAACCATGGGGGGAAGAAACTGAGTTCCAGAGGGAAGAGATGCAGAGAA
This sequence comes from Iris pallida, assembly GCA_029216955.1. Lineage (NCBI taxonomy): Eukaryota > Viridiplantae > Streptophyta > Magnoliopsida > Asparagales > Iridaceae > Iris > Iris pallida. The sequence continues at coordinate 16,864,559 of JANAVB010031019.1, read as the reverse complement.
GAAGGAAAGTTGCCATTGATGAACTTGATGATGAAGAAGAATACCATAGTTGTGATTCAACTGGATCTGAAAAAACTTGGGATGAGCTTGATGATTTGTACTCTGATGCAGAGATGGGTGAAGAGGAGTACAGAGCTCCTGAGGTGAGTGATCTCTGCCTAGGCCAGCAATGGATGAATCCTACTGAGTGCAGAAGATTTTTAAGGTCCTATGCTATAAAGAAGAGGTTTGAAATTAAATATGTTAAGAATGAAGGGAAGAGGATATAGGGTGTTTGTCAAGAAGAGACTTGTCCATGGATGTGCAGGGTTAGGATCTCTCCTGATAAAACAACTTGTACACTTAGACAACTTAATAAAGAACACACTTGCAAGCACACATCAAAGCTGCAAAACAAAATGGCTAATAGCAAGTTCATCTCTGAAGTTTTGGGAGAGGATATTAAGGCACACCACAGTGTCTGGAAAGCAAAGGACATTCAGAGGCAGATGTGGGCCAAGTTCACAGTGAAGGTCTCATATTGGAATGTAGCCTATTGTGGAAATGTAGCTGGGACAACAGAGTTTGGTTATTTATGCATAGGGTATGATGCAAGCTTCACTGGATTCATAAATGGATGTAGACCTTTAGTTGGTTTAGATGGGTGTCATCTGAAAGGGAAGTATGGGGGGGTATGCCTGTCTGCAACATCTCTAGATGGCAACAATGGGTTGTTCCCACTTGCTATTTACCTCTGCACATCTGAAAGTGAAGCTACATGGGTCCACTTTCTTAGTATGATCAAACACAAGCTGCTGCAACATCCAGGAGAGATTTCTTTCATATCTGATAGGCAGAAGGGCCTAGGCAATGCTATTGACAAAGAATTCTATAGGCATCCCCACAGGTTTTGCTTTAGACATTTCTACAAAAACTTCAAGTCCCACATCAATGGCAGCCTACAGATGAAGCATCTTACATGGGGTGCAGCTAGAGCATATAGGGCAGTAGACAATGCTAAGTGGATTGCAGCAATAGGTCAACAATGTCCAGATGGTCTTCAGTATTTGATGAAAGAGCACTTGGGCAGATGGTGCAGAGCATACTTTGACAAGACAACAAAGTGTGAGCACATAACAAATAATTTTTCAGAGAGCTTCAATAGTTGGATAGGAGAAATTAGGGGAAAACCAATCACTATGATTGTGGAGATGTTTCACTTGATGGTTATGCAATTGACTTATGAAAGGAAGATTACTTCTAGAGCCTGGGGTGACCATGACTTGACTCCAAGGTCTGCAAAGATCATTGAGCAGAGGTCAAGGCAAGTCAACAAGTATCAGGTCAATGGTGTTGATGATGGGTTGTTCTGTGTCACTAGTGTCTTCTCCATTGAGAACAGATGGACAGTTGACATTAATGCTCAAAAGTGTGACTGCTGTGTATGGAATTTAACTGGGATCCCCTGTGTGCATGCTGTTGCTGCTTTGCTACCTAGCAGGCCTATATGGTCAATGTAATACCTTGTGCACTAATATTTATTGTTATACACTGTCTTCTCCATTAAGTCTCTAGCTTTTGTTATTGTTATACCTTGTAGTGGTGTACACTGATAGTTATTTGTCTTCTTGCAGGTTCACAAGTCACTACTACCATACCAGTACATACAAGAAGGCGTATGGTGGAAAGATTGTTCCATTGCCTGAACAAAGCCTATGGGATGAAGTAAGTCAAATAATTCTAGTAGCTGTGCTTCTCCTTGTTTGTTTCACTTATTCTAGTAGCCTGTGTGCATGCTGAGCTTCTATGTGTTTCACTTCTCTATGTTGCAGCCACCATATGTGGTTGGTCCATCTGCTAGACATAGGCAACCTGGGAGGCCAAGGGGTGTTAGAAGAAAGGAGGCAGATGAGGCACCAAGACCTGCCAAGAAGCAAAGGATTTGTGGGAGGTGCAAGCTACCTGCTGATCATAATGCTAGAGGGTGCCAGGGAGGACCAGTCGGAGGAAACAAAAAGAAACCAAGTACACCAAGACCACCAAAAGAGCCAAGACCTGCCAAGGAGTAGCAACACTGTCTACAAGAGGCCAAAGGTTTCAAGAGGCCAAAGGAAGAAGGCACCACAACAATCAGGTGATTCAACACTTCAAGGAGCTCCAGTGGCATTATAGGATGTCAGGCCTTCTTGTGAAGTTATCATTTTGTGAAGTTAGCAGTTTGTGAATATTTTGTGAAGCAGCAGAAGCAATAGATTGTGAAGTTAACATTTTGTAAAAAGGAATATCATAGCAGTAGACTAATGTAATCTGCAGTATAGACTCAAAACATTTTGTGAAGTTGACATTAGGTGAAGTGAAGTAAACTAATGTGCTGTATGGACAAGTTGACATTTTGTAATCTGCAGTATGAACTGCAGTATGCATTTTGGTTAAGTTAAGTTGACATTTTGTAATCTGCAGTATGAACTGCAGTCTGCAGTTTGGTTAATGTGCTGTATGGACTCAAAACATTATGTGGCTAATGTGAAGTATTCTGGAGTAATCTGCAGTTTGTAATCTGACATTTTGTGAAGTTTCTTATGTGGAGTAATCTGCATTTTGTGAAGTTCATGTGAAGTAATCTGCAGTTTCTTTATGTGGAGTACTCTGCAGTTTCTTATGTGAAGTAATCTGCAGTTTCTTTATGGAAGTATTCTGGATAGCATTTTGTGAAGTTCATTTCTGAAGTTTTGTAATCTGACATATGTGAAGTAATCTGACATTTTGTTCAATTCACAAGAAGTATTCTTGATAGCATTTTGGTTCAATTGTTGAATGAGGACCTGTACACTGCATAACATTTTTGTTTAATTGTTCAATTCACCTGTACACTGGAATTTCAAAGATAGTGTTCACTACAATTTCAGATTACAACTTCACATAGCAAATAGCAAAATACTATATTTCAGATTACATAACAAAATACAACATTTCAGATTGCATAGCAAAATACAACACTTTCAGATTTCATAGCAAAATACTATCATTTAAGATTACAACTTCACATAGCAAATTTTCTTCCAAAAATTCTACATAACTCTTCTAAATTAGTGTTAACTACAATTTGAACTGGAATTTCAGAGCTAGTGTCAACAGCCGTAGCCTCATTCAACCATTGGAATGTATTGTTGCACTTCAGGCATTGCAAGAATCTTCTACCCTTGCTGTGACTCCTCTTTGACATTAAGATGACTCTCCTTCCTCCACAGTTTGGATTAGGGCAAGTGGTTTCTTGCCAAGGACAATTTCTTTCCAATGACCTAGGTCACCACATTTGAAACAACCTTCCCTTTGAGTTGTTGAACTTGAAGCTCCGGAGCTTGAACCCAAAATTGCCACATCCAGCCATTGAAAATCCGAGCATAGGGGGCACTTCAAAAATTTGCGGCCGGGATTTGCTTCTGTATTGGACTTCGAAACATACCTAATTCCCCTGCAACTTCCAATCTTGCACGGTGATCTCAAAAAATAACACTCGTCTGCTACGTGAGTGTTCATCGAGCATATTTGACATTTGTCCTAATCAAAAGAGAGAATCCCACGATTTGAGACAAACGAAACACAAAAATAAAAGCTTTCCTATATTAAAGGAAAAAAACAAAATCAAATTTACTTTACCTGGGTTGCAGCGTCGGCCATGAGAGTTGGAGTTGGGGAAGCTTCGAATTTTCGATGGAAAGTGAGATTTGGGGGTTAGGTCAGAGAAAGAGAAGTAACGTGATCTGCTAATGTAGGAAACAAAAAAATGGTACTTTAGGTATTTCAAAGCTAATTTTAAACATCTCATCACTTCTCTGAACAAAGGAGGGTATTTTGGTCAGAAATTATACCACATAGCGGTCCACCGTTAATCTTGAACGGAAGTGGAGGGTTTTATACATTATTGTAAAAGAGTGGGGTGCACCATTAAAATGGTAAAATAAAGTGGGGTGCCACTCAAAATTTCTCATATTATTATTGTGATCTATAATCTCTTATACAAAACGTTTTTGAATCCTAGGGCTGACTGTGCCAAGATAAAGAGTGGTTGGGATTTAATCTTGGTGAATCAACGGTTGTGGGGTTTTATGGGGAAGAGCATTATTGGGAGTGGGGTTTTATGGGAAATCCAAAGATGGAGACTTAATATTTTGATGGTTGGGATTTAATATTTTGATGGGGGCCTCATAATGGTTGTGGATGAGCATTATTGAGAGTGGGGTTTTATGGGGAATCCAAATAAAATTCACATCCAGCAGTGGTTGGGATTTAATATTTTGATGGTGCCTCAAAATTATTATTGTTCGTTTAAAATTGGGGGTCCAAGATTTTGAGGGGGAATACCTTAAATGAACCATGCCCTATGGGCACGGGTTATGACTAGTATTATATAATTCATCTCATTATAAGGGCACATTCAAAGTTGATAAGGGTTAACCCAAATCTGATTTTGATTTATTTACAAGTTTACAACTTAAAAAATTATTTAGGACTAGCCAACTATAGGTATATAAGCCAATTTTTAATTTTATTTTGTGCCTTTGTTTCTTCTTCCCTTCTCCCTCACAAAAATCCTAAACATTCTCTCTTCCAAATCTCTCTCAATCCATGTTCACGCCTAAATTTCATCTTCAAGTAACATATTTTTGAAATTTTAACACATTTTAGGATTACGAACTTCAAAAAATCATCCACAGTCGCGACGGGGACGATGATGGACTGCCAAATTTTTTGGCAGTCCTGACAGTCCAAAAAATTGAAAATCCTAGAAAAAAGTTTTAACAATCATGGAAATGTAAGTCACATATTATATTTTTATATAATCATTAAGTTACCTTTATAAATATTTTTAAATCTATTTTAGAGAGAAATAAATTATCTACTCGATTTAAAAATAAATAAATAATCTACTCGGTTTTAAAAAAAACCTCAAAATTTTAAATCTATCTTATAGATAAGTCTCTCAATTTTGCTCATTTTAAATAAATCTTCATATATACGGTCTATAAATCATAAATATATTTTAGGTATAAATCTACTTTAGAGATAAGCCTATCAATTTTTTTCATTTCAAAATAAACCTATTTTAGATATAAGTCTCTCAATTTTAAATTTATTTTAGAGTCTCTCAATTATTAAAAAAACTCAAAATTTTATATTTATCTTATAGATAAATCTCTCAATTTTCTTCATTTCAAAATAAATCTTCATCTATATCTATAAATCTATTTAAGAGATAACTCTCTCAATTTTAAATTTATTTTAGAGTTCTAACCAAAGTTTTTACAGCATCTATATCTATAAAAGAGGATATGCAATATGATACGACAATATGAGTCACAGACACAGATACGACAATATGATACGCAAAATAATATTTAGAATGTAATCCTATATCTCAAATGAAAAGGTAATAATATCCACAATTCATTTCACAAATATTTAGGACTGCCACAATTTCTGACAGTCATAAATACTTCTAGGACTACCAGAAAAGTGGACAGTCCTGAAATGTACTTGTTGTACAGCAGTCCATTTCAGGACTGTCCAAATTTTTAGCAATACTAGAAGTATTTAGGACTATCAGAAATTGTGGCAGTGCTAAAGTCGACTCGGTCGACTGCAACTGCCAAAAATTAGGGTTTAATGCATTGTTTGTGAGGAGCTTTTGGGTAACATTTCTGAAATTGGGAATGAGAAGAAAACTATGGTTTATTAGGACTTATTTCCATTTATGATTTGTGAGGAGCCTTTTGGTGTCATCTCTGAAATTAAAAATGAGAAGAAAACTAAAGTTTATTAGGATTTATTAGGATTTATTTTCATACATTGTTTGCGATGAGCCTTTGAGGGAGATGGGGAAGATGGAAATGGTGGAGAAGAAGAAGTAGAGATTTTGGAGGTTTTGGGAAGAGAGAGAGAGAGAAGAGAGAGAGAGAGAGAGAGAGAGAGAGAGAGAGAGAGAGAGTAAGTAAAATATTGAAATGAAGGTAAAAAGTTGGATTTGAGGGGGTGTTGGGTTGGGACAGCACAAAGAGTAAAAAATGGGACTGTCCAGAGTAATTTTCTCTCAAATTTGGGCTAGTCTCAATCCAAGCTAGTCCTGATCAACTTTGGATGTGCCCTTATAAATAGCCTTCAAATACCAAAAATATTTGAATTATATAGGTGCTATATAGATATTAAATAAGTTTATATTCATTGAAGGATATTAATGTTATTTACCTTCAATAGAGATATTAGCGTTCAAATTCAAATTCTTAGATTCTCCACTCCTCCATCAATTAACAAATTCAAAACTCATCCACTCCACCTCTTTTCATGCCCCTACATACTCAACTTTCCTTCTCTATTACTGCCAACTTTTCTTCATTTAGATGAAGTTTTGTTACATGATACTAATATAAATTTTTGGTTATCTGAACGGCAGGCATAGCCTGTCTAGATGGTTCCCTTCGGTTTCTCTCTTCAAGCAGCACCAAAATGTGGCTATGGCGGTAAATTTTTTGTTAACTGATACTAATATGTTGCGTTGTGATGCCAAGGAATTTAGATGAATTTGGTTCTATAGATTATGTTGATTAAGTTTGGTTGATAGTGGATATTTCTGTTCAGTAAATTTGGTTGGATGTTTTTTTTTTGTTAAATAAGATGATATCAACATTTTTAACATAAGATCGAAAAAAAATCCTATAAAAAATACACATTTTTAAAATAAGTTTAATTTTATGTTATGTTTGCTACATAAAATGGTATGAACAATTGTAAAATGTATTTCACATTCCGTGTGCCATGACACTATTATATCTATATTAATATATAATAAGCAAGCTTGTTTTTTATTAAAAAAAAAAAAGAAAAGAAACCAAGCTTACTCAACTCTAGTTTCTATTCATCAATCAATTATAGGATACTCTACTTTTCTATCTTGAAATTCTTGTTTTCTTTTCATCTCATGTTGTTTCATTTTTTGTCTTTGTTTTCTGAATGTCTAAATCTTGATTATATGCCTCCCTATGGTGTTGGTTTCCTAACATATTGGTATATCGTAATCATTTTTTCCTCACTTTTATCTTGTCACAAAATTTGTATCATCTATTTCTTCAAGATAACCTGCTCTTTCTTTATTCGGATCTCAAATTTCAGGTTGGGTTTTACGACTACACAACTTACATAAGATATAACCCTCGTTAAATCATCATGATTGCTCATGGTCGTAATCCTTGTCTTAACTGATTCTTCTTAATTTATGTATGTATCTTTTCCTGCAATTCCAACATTGTCCCTTTTCAATTGTTCAACCTAATCCTGATACTGCTATGTATAATTCTTTCTTCTACGTATGTCCACTACGTACCCTTAAACAAAATACAAATGTTTTAGTTATAATTCCTCTAAGGTCTCTAGCTATCTTGCATCGACGAAGAGTTACTAACCTATCCCTTGTGGTACGACTTCTCTAACTTTATTTTTAGATCATTGGCTATGACTAACCATCGATGATAGAAAGGTATAATCAATCCTCTACTCGATCAATCCCTCAAATTCTATGCCATACTCTTACAAGACTTAGGTCAAATATCTTAGCAACATAACCAATGTTCAACTCCTTTTAACCATAAGCAAACTATAAATTTCTTACAAGCATGTCCATCTTACTCCTAGTTGCTAATAAAGGTTTAAGGTATGGTCGAATAAATACTTATATCTAATACCTCTATCTAACTCTATCGATCATTCTTCTAGTCCTGATTTTTAACCGGTCGCTTCAAAGTTGACTCAACCAATATGGAAATGGTTGAATAGTGTAATGCATGTGGTTCGTACTACGTATCTTGGTATACGTATACGTAATTTGACCCGTATTACATGTCTCCCTGCTTAATTTATTCTAGCATTTTATTAGCTAGTTTATTCTTGGGTTGGTTCGGCTGGCTTGGTTTACTTTGGTTCATCATGAGCGAAGGTGAACCCTCCTACCTACCACCACCCTTCTTATTTAATCCATTCCCCTCATTCTCTCTCTTCATTTACTTCTTCTTCTCCACCATTACTTCTTCAACCACCAGGAGAGTGAGAGAGAGAGAGAGAGCTTAGGCAAGTGCATCTTGCTTCATGGAGGAACACAAATTTTATTGTTCCATTCTCTTCTTCACAGCATTCTAAAACACTTTAGTACTTGGCATTTTTAATTTTCATGGCTCAATTCGTGTAGATCTAAGTTTATAGTATTTTCGGATTTCTTGGGTTTTGATCTACTTAACATTATTATTTCCAAGTTTTGATGGTTCCATGTTGTAGAAAATTTCGTTCAACCCTATTTTGACCTATGGAAGTCCAAATTTGGACTTACGGTGAAGGTTTTATGGAGCTTGGAAGCTAAGGGTTCCATGGCCATCCTTCTCAGGTTTTCTGAGAAGATGGGTCCCCATTCACTCAGCCGCATAGATGGGTACCCACTTACCCAGCCGCATGAGATTCATTTCACCCAGCCGCATGAGATCCACTTACTCAGCCGCATAGATGGGTACCCACTTACCCAGCCGCATGAGATTCATTTCACTCAGCCACATAGATGGGTACCCACTTACCCAGTCGCATGAGATTCATTCACTCAGCCGCATAGATGGGTACCCACTTACCCAGCCGCATGAGATTCATTCACTCAGCCGCATAGATGGGTACCCACTTACCCAGCCGCATGAGATTTATTTCACTCAGCCGCATAGATGGGTACCCACTTACTCAGCCGCATAGATGGGTACCCACTTACCCAGCTGCATGAGATTCATCCACTCAGCCGCATAGATGGGTACCCACTTACCCAGCCGTATGAGTACCCATCTACTGCCGCATGAGCCCCCAATTCACCCTTGGCCGTATAGTGTATAATTTGGTTGTTTTTCTTGTCTATTTGGCTGACTTATGGCCAGAATTTCTCCTAACTCCCAACATGAAAGTTGTAGATCTTTTCCTTGGCTTCCAGAATATGTTACTAACTATTTATGTAAGTTTTCTCATTTATGATGATATAAGGATAAAACACGATAGTGGCCCGTCGTGGCGCACTCTTGATAAGTAACCTTGACATGATACACCTCGATATGTTGTTACGACAGCTAGCACGACATGACAAGTATGAAAGACCTAGACACCGTGGGCGATTGTGTTTGTACAAATAAACTGATACTGTCTTGCATCATGTCTAGGATGGGGATCCCTGAGTACCACGGTCAGGGGTACCTACTGAAATTGACTAAGGCTAATTAACTAGAATGATTCAATAGTCATGAAGAGATTCCCAGCTACAGGCAATCCCGTTATCTGGGCGCATTAAAGTGGACTTGTAGCCTACCAACGAGTAGGGCACATTTCAAGCACACAGTCATGTGGTGCATAAACGGACATTCGACCCGGATAACCGGATGGTCTGCAGGGCTTGTGGCTGTTAGGATAATCTCATTGCATCTTGCTAGTAACTAGGCTGTGATAACCCTAGTTAGTTAAAAGTATCAAGCCGTACTCTTGATTGGCCGTGATTGATTAGCCGTACTCTTGATTGGCCGTGATTGATTGGATGGAGTTTATTCTAGCTTAGTCTTATCCTGATCCTGTGCAAGATTATAACATGACATAATTATTGATGATTGCCTTAACAATAACGATCGGGGGTCCAGTTCTGTTCAGGCGAAGGGTTACAACCCCGGTCCTTGTTTGGTTTAAGGGTTGTAACCTGGCTCCCGGAGCAGTTCTGTGTCCTTTCTTCGTTTATTGTCTTATTGCAACCCCATGCCATGTTTGTCATGTTTTACCTTACCTTAATACCATGATTATTTATACTGGCCTTAGCAATAAAGATCAGGGGTCCAGATCTGTTCAGGCGAAGGGTTACAACCCCGGTCCTTGTTTGGTTTAAGGGTTGTAACCTGGCTTCCGGAGCTGTTCTGTGTCCTCTCTTCGTTTATTGTCTTCATTGTACCAATAGTATTTGAGACGGGTTTCTATTCAGGTGAAGGGTTACAACCCCGGTCCTTGTTTGGTTTAAGGGTTGTGACCTGGCTACTTGAATGGTTTCCTCGTACTCAGTTTACTATTGTTATCTCTATTATTATCGGCTCTTTATTTATTATCTTTAATATTCTATTGTGATATGCTGGTTTTAGTTCCTAAGTGAAGCCTCCTTTATGGCACTTGCTCTTTCTAGTGTCTGACCCAGCTAGTTTTGTGTGGCCAGATATCCAGTCAGATGGTGACCACCAGGCATAACCCTGGCAACGAGTGGGTTTCTTTTTGTCCTCTCACTTTATTATAAAATTATTCTTTTGAGGCGTTTAGCCGACGAGCACGTGTTAGCTCGTATTGCACCTTATTTACTGTCTGCCTACGGGCTGTAACATAATTGACAGATCCTAGGGTTGATTATGTATGACTGAAACTCTTGCTAGTCCTGACATTTTGTACGACTAGCTTCATGATCAGCTGAATATATAATGTTTGGGACGCCTTACCATTGTATATTTGGTGATCTTACATCTTGTAACACTTACTTACTTGCTTGTGATTGAGACACTAGGCTTGTTCATGACCATAAGAGACTGTTGGCTTGTAGTTAAACCCTCATGTATCTAGACAGCCGTGACCGTATAGCGAGGTGGGTTGCACTTCAATATACGTAGCTGGCTATGTACGCCCCCGCTCTCCAGTATTCTGGTTCTGGGGCGTTACATAGTTGGTAAGTGGTGGCCCATGCAGGTCTTATAAATCAAGATATGTGAGGGTTTACCGAATAGATGTCTCAATCAGTACTCGTCCTTGATCTCTGCTCGTATCTTCTGAATTCCTGTAATCTTGACCTGATCACATGCTTGTATCGTTGATCTGTCTTGGTCCTTCCTTATTGTTCCTTATGTCATCTTCTTTAGCGGCATTGTTCCTGGACCTGCCGATCAGCAAGGCGGAGCACCTCCTGCGGACCAGCAACAACCCGGAGATCAAGCCCAACATTTAGAAGTAGCCTCCAGAGTCATGCCTACCGGAGGAGAGCCACCAATTCAGCCCGTCTAGCCTGCAGAGCCTGATGATGGCACTTTGGTGGGTATCATCAGGTCCCTATTAGCTTCCCAGGATCGTTGCGGAGATGCCTTGCACCAGGCGGTGGCTGATGCTTTGACCAGAGGAGGTCATCAGGGTAATAGCGCGGCCAACAGCTTCAAGCACTTGAACCCTCCCTTCTTCGACGGCAGTGAAGATGCGATCGCCGCAGATGCTTGGCTTCAGGACACAGAGGTGATTCTATAAGTAGCCATGACTCCAGAGAACGAGAAGGTGGCCGTGGTGCGCCTGCAGTTACTAGATCTTGCCCGCAGCTGGTGGGCAGCGCAGGCCGATGGATTAGTGGCCCCTATTTCATGGGCAGTATTCAGGGAGAGATTCCAGACCAAGTATTTTGATGCTGTAGCTCGGTATGACCTACAGACGAGGTTTACCAATCTGAAGCAGATGGGCAGGACGGTCGATGGATATGTGGCCGAGTTCTCCAGGCTTAGTCGGTTTGCTCTAACCTTGGTGGCGACCGAGTTCGATCGAGCCCAGCAGTTCCAGCAGGGGCTCCACTTAGAGATTTTATTGGCGGTGGAGCAGTTTGAGCATCAGACTTTTGATGCAGTATTGAGAGCAGCTATGAGGCATGAGTATACCTCCCAGAGGATCGTGGATAGGATCGGAGGTCGGAAGCGATCTCACGGCCAGATGAATCAGTCATCAGCACCAGCCCCGGCAGCCAGGGCTTTGCCTATTGGAGCTCCGAGGCGGGCGGCCTCAGTGACGTCGGTTCATTATTCTGCCCCGACGCACCCTCAGCCGCAGAAGCAGTCTTTCGCAGTGGGATGTTCACACTTCGGGAAGCCAGGGCATGTGGTGTTAGAGTGTCGCAGAGCACAGGGTTTGTGCTTGGTTTGTGGTGTCCCGGACCACAGGGTTAGGAACTGCCCGAATAGAGAGAGTTCATCGGCCTTCTCTAGTCCTTCAGTTAGAGGACCAGCACCAGTCCAGCCGCAGCAGCAGCTGCAGTACCCGTTCCCGAGGCCATTGCCGACGCAGGCCCGGGCATTCCAGCAGCAGAGACCACAGCAGTATGCCCAAGCCCAAGCCCTGATCCAGAGCAGATAGAAGGGTTTTCAACAGAGGGAACCCGCACCTAGAGGGCATGGTCAAGTGCTGGCTTTGACCATGGGAGAAGAAGGAATAGCACCAGGTGAGGTAGTGGCAGGTACTATTCTCGTCAACACCTTTCCAGCTTCAGTATTATTTGATTCTGGTGCCTCGCATTCATTTATGTCTACACGATTCACGACACGGGTAGGACTGGAGCCCGAGTCATTATCAGTAAGACTTAATATACTTACTGGTAACGGACTTGTGGGAGTAGATAGGGTGTTTTTCTCGTGTCGGATCGTAGTTAGCGGTAGAAAATTCTCCGCTAGATTGATAGAGTTCCCGATGGCCGATTATGATGTGGTCTTAGGGATGGATTGGTTGAGGGACCAGTATGCTAGGATAGACTGCCACATTGGCAGGGTTATTTTTAGCATTCCAGGCGAGACGGAGTTTTCCTTCTCCCGAGGCGAAGTTGAACCTTCTCCTCCAGTGTTGCGGATGACAGTAGCAGTAGTGTAGTTGCCTCGGATAGTCGAAGAGTTTCCAGATATTTTCCCAAAAGAGCTTTCAGGGATGCCGCCAGAGCGAGAGATCGAGTTTACCATTGACTTGATTCCCGGAACAGCCCCAGTATCAGAGAGAGTCTACAGGATGGCGCCATCATAGCTAGAGATATTGTACAAGATGATTGAAGAACTCAGAACCAAGGGATTCATTCGTGCTAGTGGATCGCCTTGGGGAGCCCCGATGCTTCTTGTAAAAAAGAAGGATGGTACGTCCAGGTTATGTGTAGATTATCGTACCTTGAACTCAGTGACAATCAAGAACAGATACCCTCTCCCGAGGATAGATGACTTATTTGATCAACTCCAAGGGGCAGCAGTATTTTCGAAGATCGACTTACGATCAGGATACCATCAGATCAGAGTCAGAGAGTAGGACATCCCGAAGACAGCTTTCAGATCTAGGTATGGGCATTGGGAATTCCTTGTTATGTCCTTTGGAGCAACTAATGCGCCGACAGTATTCATGGACCTCATGAATCGTATCTTTATGCCTTATTTGGATCAGTTCGTAATTGTGTTCCTAGACGACATCCTGGTCTACAGCAAGAGTGAGGCGGAGCATGAGCAGCATCTCCGTGTGGTTCTCCAGATTCTCAGAGAGCACAAGTTATATGCCAAGTTTAGTAAATGCGAGTTCTGGCTCGATCGCATTTCGTACTTGGGTCATATCATAATCCGAGGAGAAGTGGAGGTAGATCCCCAAAAGATCGTGGCTATTGAGTCGTGGCCAGTGCCCAGTACAGTCGCAGAAGTTCGCAGTTTTCTTGGATTGGCCGGCTGCTATCGTCGATTTGTTTCGGACTTTGCTCGGATTTCAGTACCATTGACCCAGTTGACCCGCAAGGATGTACAGTTTGCTTGGACAGCGGAATGTCAGGATTCCTTTGAGAGGTTGAAGCAAGGCTTGATGACGGCTCCTATTCTCACGCTTCCAGATGGAACCGAAGGATTCTCAGTATATTGTGATGCTTCAGGCAGAGGCTTAGGATGTGTTCTGATGCAGCATGGGAAGGTAATAGCTTATGCGTCATGACAACTTCGTGATCATGAGAGAAATTACCCAACCCATGACTTAGAGCTGGCAGCTGTAGTGTTTGCACTTAAGTTGTGGAGACACTACCTGTATGGAGATAGGGTGGAGATTTTCACCGACCATAAGAGTCTGAAGTATGTTTTTACCCAGAAGGATCTTAATATGCGTCAGAGGAGATGGCTGGAGCTTCTTATGGATTATGATGTCAACTAGCAGTATCACCCAGGGAAGGCCAATGTCGTTGCAGATGTATTGAGCAGGAAAGCCGAAGTTTATTTTCTAACAGCACAACCAGAGCTGTTAGCCGATCTTCAGAAAATGGGTATAGAAGTTGTCCTCCCTTCCAATGTGGCATTGATGGCCAGCATGCAAGTTCAGTCCACTATAGTCGAGAGGATCCGGATGGCGCAGTCAGCAGATTCTAAGCTTCAGCGACTCAGAACAGAGTGTGAGGCAGGACGAAGACCAGAGTTATGTATCCATGAAGATGGTATACTTCGGCATGGTAAGCGTCTTTGTGTACCTAGTGGAGATATCAGACAGGAGATCATGGCAGAGGCCCACAGTTCACAGTATTCCATTCATCCTAGCGGTACTAAGATATACCGTGATGTTCGCCAGCACTTTTGGTAGAATGGCATGAAGAGGGAGATAGTCCGGTTTGTCTCTCGTTATTTAGTCTGCCAACAAGTTAAGGCTGAACATCAGAGACCAGCTGGACTACTTCAACCATTGTCAATTCTAGAGTGGAAATGGGAGCATATAACCATGGATTTTGTGACTGGATTGCCTAGATCCCCGGCTGGCAGAGACGCTATTTGGGTTGTCATAGACAGGCTCACGAAGGTGGCTCACTTTCTTCCGTTCAGAGTCGGTCAGTCGATGGCTCAGCTAGCGGAGATGTATCTCCGGCAGATTATTAGAATGTACGGTGTACCAGTCAGTATCACCTCGGACAGAGATTCTAGATTTATATCGCACTTTTGGCGTAGCTTGCAAGAGAGTTTGGGGGCTCGTCTCCAGTTCGGCTCAGCGTATCACCCACAGACAGATGGCCAGTCGGAGCGCACGATCCAGACACTTAAAGATATGTTACGGTCATGTACACTCGTCTTCGGTAGTTCGTGGGAAGATCACCTGCACCTGGTAGAGTTTTCGTACAACAACAGTTTCTAAGCTAGTATCTAGATGGTACCGTTCGAGGCACTGTATGGTAGGAAGTGCCGATCCCCGCTAGCATGGGACGATGTCGGAGAGAGGCAGATGCTCGGTCCAGAAATGATTGCTCAGACTGTTGAGGTGGTCAGGAGAGTCAGAGATCATCTTCGAGTTGTCCAAGATCGCCAGCGTCATTGGGTCGATTCTCATCGGCGCCCTCTTGAGTTTTCTGTCGGTGAACATGTATTCCTGAGGATTTTGGCTAACAGCGGCATCATTCGTTTCGACGTACGAGGAAAGCTTAGTCCTAGGTATATAGGGCCGTTCGATATTTTGGAGCGAGTAGGTGATGTGTCATATCGTCTCGTTCTTCCACCATCGCTACGTGAGGTGCATGACGTATTCCATGTATCCCAACTGTGACGGTATATCCCAAAATCGAGCCACATCCTGGATCATTCGGAATTGGTTGTTGGTACCAACCTTTCATATGAGGAGAGGCCCGTGTCTATATTGGACCGAAGAGAGAAGACACTCAAGAACAAGACTATCAAGTTAGTCCGAGTTGCTTGGGGTCATCACTCTTTGGATGAGTCAACGTGGGAGCGTGAGGATAATATCCGATCGCGATATCCCGACTTGTTTGACTCGTGAGGTATAATATTTTCTTATGCTTTATACTTCGAATCCTTCCTTGCATATTTGATTGCTTGATTGATTGCTTAGCTGTAGATTGCATCTGATAGTGTAACTTGTCCCGATATCTCTAGCCCCTTGATTAAATTCCGAGGACGGAATTCTTTTAAGGTAGGTAGAGTTGTAATACCTGTGGTTCGTATTGCGTATCTTGGTATACATATACATAATTTGACCCGTATTGCATGTCTCCCTGCTTAATTTAATCTAGCATTTCATTAGCTAGTTTATTCTTGGGTTGGTTCGGCTGGCTTGGTTTACTTTGGTTCATCATGAGCCAAGGTGAACCCTCCTACCTACCACTACCCTTCTTATTTAATCCATTCCCCTCATTCTCTCTCTTCATTTACTTCTTCTTCTCCACCATTACTTCTTCAACCACTAGGAGAGTGAGAGAGAGAGAGAGAGCTTAGGCAAGTGCATCTTACTTCATGGAGGAACACAAATTTTATTGTTCCATTCTCTTCTTCACAGCATTCTAAAATACTTTAGTACTTGGCATTTTTAATTTCTATGGCTCAATTTGTGTAGATCTAAGTTTATAGTATTTTCAAATTTCTTGGATTTTGATCTACTTAACATTGTTATTTCCAAGTTTTGATGGTTTCATGTTGTAGAGAATTTCGTTCTACCCCATTTTGACCTATAGAAGTCCAAATTTGGACTTACGGTAAAGGTTTTATGGAGCTTGGAAGCTAAGGATTCCATGGCCATCCTTCTCAGGTTTTCTGAGAAGATGGGTCCCCATTCACTCAGCCGCATAGATGGGTACCCACTTACCCAGCCGCATGAGATTCATTTCACCCAGCCGCATGAGATCCACTTACTCAGCCGCATAGATGGGTACCCACTTACCCAGCCGCATGAGATTCATTTCACTCAGCCGCATAGATGGGTACCCACTTACTCAGCCGCATAGATGGGTACCCACTTACCCAGCCGCATGAGATTTATTCACTCAGCCGCATAGATGGGTACCCACTTACCCAGCCGCATGAGTACCCATCTACTCAGCCACATAGATGAGTACCCATCTACTGCCACATGAGCCCCCAATTCACCCTTGGCCGCATAGTGTCTAATTTGGTTATTTTTCTTGTCCTATTTGGCTGATTTATGGCCAGAATTTCTTCCAACTCCCAACATGAAAGTTGTAGATATTTTCCTTGGCTTCCAGAATATGTTACTAACTATTTATGTAAGTTTTCTCATTTATGATGATGTAAGGATAAAACACGATAGTGGCCCGTCGTGGCGCACTCTTGATAAGTAACCCTGACATGATACACCTCGATATGTTGTTTCGACAGCTAGCACGACATGACAAGTATGAAAGACCTGGACACCGTGGGCGATTGTATTTGTACAAATAAACTGATATTGTCTTGCATCATGTCTAGGATGGGGATCCCTGAGTACCACAGTCAGGGGTACCTACTGAAATTAACTAAGGCTAATTAACTAGAATGATTCAGTAGTCATGAAGAGATTCCCAGCTACAGGCAATCCCGTTATCTGGGCACATTAAAGTGGACTTGTAGCCTACCGACGAGTAGGGCACATTTCCAGCACACAATCATGTGGTGCACCCTTCATAAACGGACATTCGCCCCGGATAACCGGATGGTCTGCAAGGCTTGTGGCTGTTGGGATAATCTCATTGCATCTTGCTAGTAACTAGGCTATGATAACCCTAGTTAGTTAAAAGTATCAAGCCGTACTCTTGATTGGCCGTGATTGATTGGATGGAGTTTATTCCAGCTTAGTCTTATCCTGATCCTGTGCAAGATTGTAACATGACATGATTATTGATGCTTGCCTTAACAATAACGATCGGGGGTCCAGTTCTGTTCAGGCGAAGGGTTACAACCCCGGTCCTTGTTTGGTTTAAGGGTTGTAACCTGGCTCCCGGAGCAGTTCTGTGTCCTCTCTTCGTTTATTGTCTTATTGCAACCCCATGCCATGTTTGTCATGTTTTACCTTACCTTAATACCATGATTATTTATACTGGCCTTAGCAATAAAGATCAGGGGTCCAGATCTGTTCAGGCGAAGGGTTACAACCCCGGTCCTTGTTTGGTTTAAGGGTTGTAACCTGGCTTCCGGAGCAGTTCTGTGTCCTCTCTTCGTTTATTGTCTTCACTGTACCAATAGTATTTGAGACGGGTTTCTATTCAGGTGAAGGGTTACAACCCCGGTCCTTGTTTGGTTTAAGGGTTGTGACCTGGCTACTTGAATGGTTTCCTCGTACTCAGTTTAATATTGTTATCTCTATTATTATCAGTTCTTTATTTATTATCTTTAATATTCTATTGTGATATGCTGGTTTTAGTTCCTAAGTGAAGCCTCCTTTGTGGCACTTGCTCTTTTTGGGGTCTGACCCAGCTGGTTTTGTGTGGCCAGATATCGGAGCAGCACCAGAGGATCCACCTGTCTTCCAGCCAGATGGTGACCACCAGGCGTAACCCTGGCAACGAGTGGATTTCTTTTTGTCCTCCTACTTTATTATAAAATTATTCTTTTGAGGCGTTTAGCCGACGAGCACGTGTTAGCTCGTATTGCACCTTTTTTACTGTCTGCCTACAGGCTGTAACATGATTGACAGATCCTAGGGTTGATCATGTATGACTGAAACTCTTGCTAGTCCTGACATTTTGTACGACTAGCTTCATGATCAGTTGAATATGTAATGTTTGGGACGCCTTGCCATTGTATATTTGGTGATCTTACATCTTGTAACACTTACTTACTTGCTTGTGATTGAGACACTAGGCTTGTTCATGACCATAAGAGACTGTTGGCTTGTAGTTAAACCCACATGTATCTAGACAGCCGTGACCGTATAGCGAGGTGGGTTGCACTTCAATATACGTAGCTGGCTATGTACGCCCCCGCTCTCCAGTATTCTGGTTCTGGGCGTTACAAATAGTCTATCTCAGGCTTACCTACTACTAGATCATATTTTTCTCTGATACATAATCTTCCTAGGACAGTTTTTAGTCATCTAAGAAAATTTTCTTTTCATATTCCTAATTTCTATATCCTCCACGTGAATTTTTTTCAAAATTTAGTGCAATATAACTTCAAAGATTTATATCTATTCATGATCATCACGCTTCATCAATTCGTTTCATCATGTCAGAATCCTTGGACTCTATTTGCTACCGTCCATCAAGTTGGCATTCTTCATTTCTAGAATCCAACTATGTCTTCGTTTAAGTTTTATTATCACTCATCCCATCTCTTTTAGTCAGGGAATCTCCCATATTTTCCTTAGTCAACTGTACGGATTTATAATAATTTCTCTTCAGAACTCTATCTAACTCTAGCAGGGGTGGCATGGTCCTAGAGTCTTCTCTTTAGGGCTAAGTGTCACGAACCGCTTTCGAATAATCGGATACGAGTCGGACACGTCCAGCCTTCGTCGATGGACACGACAAAGTAAGATGTACAATACTAAGGAAAACTCCAAGTCATAATAAAATATAAACATCCACAGCTTTATATATAACGTTCCCAGAAAGATCACCAATATCCACCAAATCATTTTAGTACAAAGTCATCCGGAGACAAATCCGGTCAAATAAATATACAATGATAAAATCATAAAAATACAATCTCCAGAAAATAATAAAATAAATTCTGCAATATCCAATGCAATCACATGCTCCACGTGGCCTCACGCTCACCTGCAACATATCCTGTCAGAAAAAGAGCAAAGTACAACCCTGACAAGAACAATATACAATGTAATCTGTAGTACATAATACAAGGTGAAACCAGAATACCAGAACTGAAAATGAAACTACAGTACCAGAAATAAAATGTAAACTGCAGGCAATGGACGCGACAATCAATATACAAGACAATGAACACGGCTATCAATGAACAAGACAATGAACACGACAATCAATGCAAGTGTGATATTTTGAAATATTAAACTAATGTGTGACCGGCTAAGGACCACAATCAATCAATGAGTCAATCAATTCTACAAGATCCGGCTTCACCGTACGTGAAGTATATGATTAGGCTATACATAATACCTATGTTGGGTGTGGTCACACAAAAGCTAATATTTCTCCCAATTCCCGTAATAAACAATGACTCACGATGCAATGAACAAGGTACAAGACAATCGTGTGTATCTCGTGTCCGATATGAGAATATAGCACATGAATGTAAGACAGAAATACAAAGTAAAAGTCAAGTCGATGTACTTGCCTCGCCTTGGAAGCACGTGAGTAGTACTGCATAGATGTAAGTCACATGTTATATTTGTACAATTTGTTAGGGTTTTAAACAATGTCCATTAGCAGAGTATAGCTAATCTAGCTAATCGTCTAAAGTTACACTGATTAATTACTATATATATAAAAAGTTTTAATAAGTTTTATGAAAATAGACTTTGTAACCTAGTATGACAAATAGTCAAGAAATTGACATTTTATAAAATAGTATTTTAAGTCCAAAACTTACTAGCTAATTATATAAATTAATTATCATTAATAGTTTAACTAAGGGAAAAGAGTTTAATGAATATCTTAACAAAATAGGCTATTTTAATATAATGGTACAAAATAACATTTCACTTTATAAAATATTTATTACAATTTATTAGAGTTTAAACAATGGTAATTTATTTATTTTAAAACAAAGATACTAACCATCTCATTAATTTATAAAAGTAGATACATATATACATAATAATTCTACTAATTTACATTGAAAATATTACTAAAATATAGCTAATTACAACTAAATCATTTAACCACTATTAATGATGACAAAATCAGTAAATCAAAAATCAAAAATTATACGCAACACTAATAAACCCAGCCCAGCAGAAAGTATATATATGTACAACTCAGGCTTACAAGCCCCTGGATCTGAGCCCGACCCACTACACACGCAGCTACTGCAACCAGCCCGATTGCTCGGAGAAGGACCACGCCGTCGAAGATCTGGCCGTGTGTCGCCGAGGAGAACGTCGTGCGCCGTCGAAGATCTGGACCTAGTCCCCACCGTTGTTGCTGAGGAGAGGGTTCCAGCCATCACCATCGTTGTCGTCGCTGGGAAGGAAGAAGTCGCGCACAGTCGAGCATCGTCGGAGAAGAGATCGGGTCTCAGTCACCGCTGTTCGTCGAGATGGAAGAACCACCGGAGAGACGGAGAAGCACCGCCGACGCCTAGGCCGAATCTCGCTCAGATCGGTGGAGGCTGTCGGGAAGAGGTCGTCGAGAAACTCCTCGTGCCAATTACTGAGAAGAGGAGCACCTAGCCGCCACCGCTGGGCTGGTGGTCGCCATCCCGACCATGACCAAAATCTAGGGTTAGGTTAAAGCTCGGGAGATTTGGGAAGAAGGAAAAGGATTTGGGGAAGGAGAGGAAATGCTAGGGATTCGTTTTGGAAAATTTTTGAGAGCTCCACACTCTCTCTCTCTCTCTCAAGAATATATATACAGAGAAGGGAGAAGAAAAGAATTGCAACTAAATGCCTCAAAATTGATTTATTACAATTTGTTACATTAGTTTGTTAGGAGTTGGTTATGATTGGTAGAGAGTTGTTTAGAAAGTTGGTTACAAAGTTGTTAGAAACTTGGAGAGCAATCTAATATTGTTGTTAGAGTCTTCTCCTCAATAAATCCTTCAATAAGAAAAATATCTCATTTAGGAAAAATTATAAAGAGTCTCACAATTAATCAAATTAAATCAAAAATAATTATTTTTGAAATTTTGAAAATACCAGAAAAATACTAAATTTAATAAATTTGAAAAAGCGGGGTTACACTAAGCTTGGTACCGTACTATATTCCATACCCTATCTTGGTGGAGTGTCTATAAAAGTCTACCCACCTTAGCTAATCACCTAGTCCTGCCAAGCATGGGTTTATCTATCCTTCAAGTAAAACTCCCTAACTCAATGTGATAATTTACATGCTGTTGTCGAATCACTAATTCACGATTCATAGAATTTTTCTTTCCTCAAGTCATATCATTTGAAAATTCTATTGTAGGGGTACCTCTATTCTTATTTGTCTAGTCTCAAGTCAGTCTATGCAGTCTTCTATTCGTATTCATAGTCATCTCAATCATTTCTAGAAATTCTTCCAACAGATCAACAAATATGTAAACCTCTAATTCAAGCAAGTGATTTTTCTATAGAAGCTAAAACTTGATAGTAATGTCATTCATACCATATCAGTCTACATAGTAAAGACGTCTATCCACCCTCTCGTTCTTTAAGTAATCACCTACAGAATATCATAACTGCCCTAATCACAATCTATAATAAGATATAATCAAATGGTTGATCAATCACAAAAGTTCGCCCTTCCGAGATAGGGAAGAACGAGAGTTCATAAATGAGAATTCAAGGAAGGTATGATTCAGCACAAATACGGAAGTCAAAGACGATAGTAAAAGTCAAGAAAATTTCTAATAACAATAGTGGATTAAGATCCTAATATACTGTCCTAGTGTAGTCTCGTTCAGTACAGTGACATAACCGAAACGATTTATCCCGACCTACATGGGCCACCACAAAAACTATGTCATGCCCCAGTCCAAAAATATACGGGACCAAGCCACGTGGCATGGCCAGCTACATATTCAACCAGAATCTAGTCCAATACGAATACGTATAAGCTGTAAAAAATGGTGTAACTATTACTATATCAACTCTATATCTCAATCCATATAACAGAAACAAGAAAAGGGAAATATGAGTACTAGTTTGCAGCCCAGTAATCATACTTGTTCAAATAGACTCGAAAAAAATAATATGAGTCTATAAAATGCTAGGCTACTAAGCATATACAAATAGCAGAAAAATGAAACATATAACTTCGAAAGTGTGAATAACTGAAATGAAATGAGTACCAGCAACAATCCAGCAAAGAGCTCTACAAACCTACTCAGCCAACTTAAAAGAAAACCAGATCCTCGGCGGGACGTAGCAAGACACATAATATACATGCCAATTTGAAGTACAGTAAATATCATGTGTAGGTAGTAATATGTGATCCAGGAAATAGACATGTGATCAAGGTGATTGACCTGTGATCATGGTGATAGACATGTGATTAGGGTAATAAACAGGTGATCAAGTAACTTCTACTACCAGACAGACTATCTAGTCTGTGTGAAATGTATTTGAGGACAACATTAGTATGCATGAGCTGTCACATTGTACCCCAGAACTCTGTAGGAAACTCCAACAAACTATGATGTCATCCTACAGTAAAACTGTGGCAAACTATAAAATTTTTGAAGCTCTGGTAATTAGATGACGTCATACTTTATGGGAAAGGAGCTCATACGCCTAGTGACTGCCCTTCCCACCCCATACTACTGTTCGTGTCGCATATACGACACGTCCAGTCTGACTCTAACATGGAACATTAGACTATCATGTATATATATATAACCATCTAGAAGTAATATCAACGATCATGTACGCATCTTCTATATGCCATGCAATACGAATTCGTATATCATGTCTAGTGTGTCAGCAGGTAAAATCATGTAAGACTGATAAAGAGCAAGTGAAGAATGTAAAAGTATGTCTAGAGTGAGTTACTGATAAAATGGTACAAGCATGTAAATATTGTAAATCAAAATGAACAAGGTATACTTGTCTGGAGTTTGTCAAATCCTTGTTTCAACTGCAGGTAACAAGTCCCATACATGCCTAGGAACAAGCTAATCCCCACTATGTCCACAAAAACTCTACCTACCGAGCAAACAACCAAGAATCATCACACTCGTATATTTATACAAACAAAACTTGCCTAGGGTTATTTATGAAAATAATATCTTATATGTTTTAAAGGAATAATATAGTTATACGACTAAGACATATATACACATATAACACTGCTACATAAAAAAAATGTAGAACACTATATGCAACATAGGTATCATTTAATAACTTATAATTTAAATAAAACATGGTTACCTACACAAATAACATATACCGTATGCGTAGAAATATTTATACATGCAATAATATATATATATATATATATATATATATATATATATATATATATATATATATATATATATATATATATATATATATATTTTGTACATCTATAACAATATACATCATTGTAAGTATCTCATGAATAGAGAGACATATTTACTTATATGTAACATATATTTAACAAAATTACATATGTACCATATATTGCTATCATATAATTATATACGTTTAAGGAACTATTGGTATATATAATAAAACAGTTCTAGAATTAGACATATATATATAAAATATTGCTCATACACGAATAGACTTTTATATAAATCTCTAAACAATAATTATAAAATAATCATTTAAGAAATGTACATACTCATAATACATTTATAGATAATATTATCTATACCTATATATATATATATATATATAGAGAGAGAGAGAGAGAGAGAGAGAGAGAGAGAGAGACCCACTATATATAAGTATCAGGCACAAAATGCCGTAGCCTTTACAAAAGAGCGCGACTCGCGTAAATAGACATAAAAAGTAGACCGGATCGCGCCGAAAGTTCAGTTAATGCAACGTCTCCCAAAAACTGCTCGGAGAGTGAGGACAGCGAGAGCTGACTTTGCTGATTTGTCTGAGAACCTCACAAAAAAGCTGGAAGGCAGTGAGTTGACGCCCTTCATATCTGTACTTGTTCCTATTCTTCCATAAAACTCATATGCTGGCGGCTGCGATAATCTGATGCCCGTAAAAGATGCTCCAGTGGGCGAGGAGATCGTTGAAGCCCCTAGCGAGATAATTCGGATGGCATCTTCCGGAGAGGTTGGACCAAACCTGAGCGACGAGATCGCCAGAGTGCAATATGTGTTCTGTTGATTCTGCTTTTGGAGAGGAACAACAGTGGCATTTGGATGCAAGATTGTAGCCGAAGGAAGTGAGGGAGTCATCTGTGGGAAGCTTTCTTCTCTGCGCTCTCCAAATGAGGATCGACCATTTGTTAGAAATGCAGGACTGCTAGTAAGGGGCATTGGAAGGGGGATGCGCTCCGACTCCCCTTGTCGCAATCCTGGCCGAAGCAAGAGTGAAATCGTCGCTAGTCATCAGGGACCACCTCAAAGTTCCATCTACGGGTACCATTAAAGGTTCTGCGATATTGTGGCCGAGGAGAATTCGACGCCAATCTATCGATGCTTTGCTGTTGGCCGTCACGGTCATGGGGTTAGTGTGCTGGAAGTATCTGGCTTTCATGAAACGAGCCCAGATCGAGTTCTCCGTGCGGACCTTCTACCATAACTTTATGGAGCTGGCTGCCACGATGTGCGCTAATCTGCTGAAACCCAGACCGCCTTTGCTAGTTGTCTTGGCCATGGTGTCCCAGCTGGCCTAGCGGTGTTTGTCTTTGCCGTCGCTGTGGCCCCAAAAGAAATTGGAGAGAAGAGACTCTACGGATGCTAAAACCTTCTTCGACGGGAAGCACACTGCCAGAGTGTAGATTGGGATGGAAGAAAGCACATGCTTGATGAGAATCATCTTGCCCCCCGGAAAGAGAGTAACATTGTGCCATCCTTCGATTTTGATTCTGACCTTCCTGACAATACCTTCGTAAATGCCCATATTGGATTTGCCGTAAACCAGCGGGCATCCTAGGTATGTGAATAGAGGATAAGCCGTGGAGAAGGAGATTAGATTGGTGAGAGTCACAGAGTGGTTTTTATCGGCTTTATGGTGGGTGTAGATGATGCTTTTGTTAGGATTCACGCGTTGCCCAAAGCATCTGGTGTATTTCTCTATCATGTTATGCACTGTCTCGACCGACCCGATGTCCCCTGCCGAGAAGATGAGGATGTCGTTCGCATAAGCCAGATGCGTGATCAAGGGGCAACCAGGGTGGTGTGGAAGTGATAGAATCTAGGGGTGTTGGCTAGGCTGTTCAGATTTCTACTAAGGGCATCGACCGCTATAATGAAGATGGTGGCGGAAAGAGGCCCCCCTGCCTAACCCCTCGACTCGATCTGAAGAAGCCGGCCGCTTGTCCGTTGATGATGGTTGAGAACCAAAAATTGTTGATGGATCTGAATATGATGTCAATCCGTGGTTCGGAGAAACCGAAGGCCTTGAGCACCCAAATCAGAAATTGCCAGTCCAGGCGATCGTACGCTTTCTCCATGTCCAGCTTGATGGCCACATTACCTCCCCTCGAAAGGAATTTCATGCACGTAATTATCTCTTGATCTAGGAGGATGTTGTCTGTGATGTTGCGCCCTTTGACGAAGCCACTTTGCTCTTCAGAGATAATATTGGAAAGGAGGGTGGACATGCGAGTCGCGATGATCTTGGAGAAAATTTTGTTGGTGAAGGTGCAAAGGCTGATGGGGCAGAAATCTTTGAAAGTCTCTGGGTTGTCTTTCTTGGGGATGAGTATGAGGTTGGCGCACGAGATAGATTTTGGGTATCTCGCTCCCTGAAAGAAGGCTATGGCCACTTCTAGGAAATCTGTGGCGATAATGTCCCAGCAGGTGTGAAAGAAAACTCCGAAGAAACCATCGGGGCCGGGGGCACTGTGTTCATTCAGGGCCCACACCGCCGCTTTGACTTCTTCAGTGGCCGGGTTGGCCTGAAGCTGTTCGTTCTCTCTCTCGCTGATCATTAGAGGAATCTTAGACAGGAGATCGTTGTCCTTGAGGATTGGGTCTTTGGTGAATAATCTTGTATAGTAGTTAGCGGCAGCTTCCTGGATGCTCCTTTGATCTTTAAGTATCCGGCCATTGTCATCTGAAATTTGATGCAGCTTCAATTTTTGTCTCCGGCCTTTAACGCAGGAGTGGAAGAATGTCGAATTTCTGTCTCCCTCTGCGTCCCAAGCTAGCCTGGCTTTCTGCTTCCAGAATTCTGTCTCAACCTTGAGTTGGGATTTGAGGATTGCCCTGGTGAGGTTAAGCGTGGCACGATACTCCTGCGATCTGTTAGAGGCGAACAGAGCCTCTGCTCTGATCACATCATCCTCTGCCTTCTTAATTTCCTGAAAGATGTTACCGAATACGTTCTTGCTCCATGTCGCCAACGCTCTTTTGGTGGCTTTAAGTTTAACAGTAATACGAAACATGGGGTCTGGATCGGTGACAGTGTCCCATGCTGTTGCGACAATATTCTAGAATTACTGATGGGAGCTCCAAAAGTCCTGAAATTAAAACACTTTTTTGATAGGGTTGGGGTTGCAACTAATCTCTATGAGAAGGGGATAGCGATTCGATTCTGTTGTGTTGAGGTAGGATAGGTTGAAGATGAGGCCCGTGTCTGACCAGCAGTTGCTGATCAGAGCTCTGTCGAGACGAGAGTACTTCCGTCGTTCCCCCTCCTGCATGTTGCACCAAGTGAACTCGTTGCCAGTAAAAGGCAGGGAGGTCATATGGGCGTTGAAGATAAAGTTGTTAAAGTCATTCATGGCCGTCTTGCTGGGAGGACGGCCCCCTGACTTTTTCTCTCTAGAAGAAATAGTGTTGAAGTCTCTGACACATAACCATGAAAGATTGCTATAGAGGTGGTTCGTGTCCGACAGCGTGGCCCAGAGCTCTTTTCTCTCGTGAAGGTTGTAACTTCCGTGAACTACGGATATAAGGGATCGGCTCTGAAGCGCCGGGTGCTCGATCCAGCAAGAGAGTGCTTGGCTAGAGTCGTGGATGACGCCGAAATTGATGCCGGTGCCAAAGAGGATCCAGATGTCGTTGCATCCAGCCGCAGCGGCTGGAAACCCGAGCGAGAGTTTGAGAGCTTTGAGTTTCTTTATTGGAATTTTGGGTTCTATGATGATTAGGATGTCAATGCGGTGGATTTTCTTGAGGCAGGTGAGTCTATTGATGGTTGGTTTGTTCGCGAGCCCACGGACATTCCAGGTGAGGATGTTAAACATTGAGAGGGGTGGGGGAGGGGGGTTGTATTGCTTTGCGGCTGATCTTGTAGTCATGGCTGTATGCTTTTTGACCTGTTTTTTCTTTTTATTGTTGTGTCTTCTCGATGCTTTAAGGGAAGTTGTTGAATGGTCTGAGGTAGCCTCGAACTGCCCTTACATAGTCTGTTCTGATTCGGTCCCCGAGATGTGGGCCTCTGTCTCGATCTCCCTCATCGCACTGAGGAGGTTTGTGGGGTCAAGGAATCTTCCTTCCGAAGCAAGGTGAAATCTGTGAGCTGTGTCCGCTCCTAGTATGGCGAGGATGTCCTTTGAGGGAGGGAGGACGATTAGTAACTGATAGATCTGGGGGTGGTGACTCGTGCTCCTCTCTAGCCTACCTCTCTGAGCCCTCTTCTACTGGAAGGTTATCAGAGCTCTGGACTTCATCCCCTGCGGTTGCGTCTTCTGCAAGGGCAAGAATGCCGAAGGAGTTGTGGAGTTGGATTTCCTCGGGCACGGGTGATGCTTTCTCTTGAGGGGGTTGGGATTGGTAGGGCACAATATCCTTAGAAAGATGAGAAGGGATGCCAGGATTGGTGGGAGCCACTGTGCCGACAGACTGGTTCTGGGAGTTGGGGAGCGAAACGCTTTGCGCGACGGGATGGACGATCGGCTGCTTTCTGAACGGAGCCTTGCGGGCGACTTGTTTCCTCATTTCCGGGTGAGCTTTGTGGCAATTCTTAGAGAGGCAACCTCTCACGTGACAATGCTTGCAAAAAAAGATGTTGATGTCATATACCAGCGCCTGAGTGTGGGTTCTGTCCCCGAGTAGGAGCTCTATTTGCTCTGGGTGTTCGGAGGACAGATCCAGTTCTACGCATATTTTAGCAATGTTTCCTTTGGATAGAGGTTATATACATACATACATATATATATATATATATATATATATATATATATATATATATATATATATATATATATATATATGTCACGACCTGTACCCTGATTAGGGGCACGAGCACGTGGGTACGTCCAGCCTACGCCACAAAATCGGCGATAGAACGCTGTATAGGTCTACTAGAAAGTATAGCATCTAGACACAATATATGTACCTGTCATCTCCGCACGGAGGTATATAATCTCAACTCAATCACAAGACATCTAAGGAAGATAGGCACGAATATCATAAAGATATGATGGAAATATATGAACTAAAAAAGATGCGAAGTCACGATACAGTTTAGAGTTAAAGACATAACACAAGAATCCAAAATATAACACATAATATAAGTCTCAATACTAGCTGGAACGCAGTCCAGTCAAACCTATCTAACAGTCTAAGTAGGAGGTAAATCCTCTACTGGCACCAAGGGTAACATCTGGTCAAAGTCTCCATCTTGGCATACCCGTAATAGGTAGAGCAGTCGGCCTTTAAATCCTCTGTAAACATCAACGGTAATCCTGTCAAGATACTGAACGAGCACAAACACCAACAACAATTCCATAGTATTGACAAATGCTATAAGAGACAATCATAATGGAATACAAGATGATATATCAAGACTGGAATATAAACAAGATATATAAAAACAGAAAATCATGTCAGGATGTAATGTACAGGAAACTAGAACAGTACAGGAATATCTGGTGTACAATATAAATATAAACAGTGCCTTGAGTATTATAACATAATGTGATCCGCTTGGGTCAGGATCAGGCTGTTCTATTGACTGACTGTCACTCCCCAATCCTAGAATACGTATTTTAATACGTAAACCCATAAATTGTATTTACCTTGAATTTATACGATATTTATTATACAGTATTTCTTCATGCATTTCCTAAAAATATTCGACAAAATATTATTTCCTAATTTATTTTCTGCATTTGGGCCTACAGTTTTGGCTCATTTGGGTAACCTATTCTTGGTTCACCAATCGGTCATCATGAACCCTTTGGTTCATCATGAACCCATGGGTCCAAGAATTCTATATATATAACTCATCTCCTTCTCTCTCCTCTTATTTACTTCTTCTCATTTACTTCCTCCACCAACCAAGGCAAGTACCAACTTGCTCAAGAGAAGGATCCATAATTTTGTTAATGATTCTTACAAAACTATTTGCCAAAACATGTTCTTCTCCTCAATCTATACTAGTTTAGAACTTGGAAATTTCTATTTTGAAGCTTTGATTTTTGTAGATCTAAGTTTTAATCATTTTCGGATTTTGCATGGTTTGATCTACTTTAGTTGGATTTTATGGGTTTTTGATGCTTCCATGTGGAAGAGCATTCAGTTTCACCCAAGTTGGAGCTTTGGAAATCTGGATTTGGAGTTCGGATGGCCAAGTTAAGATACTTTGAAGCTTGGGTTCAGCCATGGTGTTCTTGCTGTTTTGGAGAAGACAGTGAACAGTGTGCTCCTGTTTGAGCACGCTTCCTGTTGGAAGCGTGTCTTCCCTTGAGCTTGCGTGACTTTTCACGCTGCTCTTTCCCTTGAGCTTGCGTGACTTTTCACGCAGCTCTTCCCTTGAGCTTGCGTGACTTTTCACACTGCACTTTCCCTTGAGCTTGCGTGACTTTTCACGCAGCTCTTCCCTTGAGCTTGCGTGACTTTTCACGCAGCTCTTCCCTTGAGCTTGCGTGACTTTTCACGCTGCCATTTCCCTTGAGCTTGCGTGACTTTTCATACAGCTCTCCCCTTGAGCTTGCGTGACTTTTCACGCATCTCTCCCCTTGAGCTTTCGTGACTTTTCACGCAGCTCTTCCCCTTGAGCTTGCGTGACTTTTCACGCAGCTCTTCCCCTTGAGCTTGCGTGACTTTTCACGCAGCTCTCCCCTTGAGCTTGCGTGACTTTTTATGCTGCTCTTTCCCCTTGAGCTTGCGTGACTTTTCACGCTGCTCTTTCCCCTTGAGCTTGCGTGACTTTTCACGCTGCTCTTTCCCTTGAGCCTGCGTGACTTTTTACGCATGCTGCCTTATTGTGTGTATGCTTTTGATATTTTATTAGATATTATATGCCCATTTTATATCCTTACGCCTTTTGTCCCGAGCATGATATGAGCACTGATGTGACCCCGGAGAACAAAGTGTTCCTACCTGATACATGTACCTGAATGTTCCAGTTCGTGTTCATGCTCGACAAATGACTCGTAACTCCACGTGGCGTATTTGTAATGATGTATTACACTAAGGAGGGTAGCACATGTTGACATACTGATTGACATGGATCCTCACTTAGGGTACTCGTACTAAAGTGCGACTTTAAGAGGATAATCATGCAGGCCACAGCATGAGAGTCCAAGATTTCACCTAGGGTTAAACTAGGCAACTGAATATACTAGATGCATGGGGAGGGCAGAGTCCCGAGATCGTGTTACACCAGTCGCCCTGAGATATTGTCTTGGTGCGCCGGCTGGTCTCCACGGATACTGTGTCATCCGCAACGAGTGGATGACTGTATCCGATTAATTCCTGCTATATATTACCTGTCTTGGCAAGGTGGCCTCACGAGGGACCTGTGCTCCATGACACCTGTCTACGCGAACCCCTGGGTTGGCTAGCCTTGCTGGAAAGATACGATCTGAGGATTTTTTTAATAACATGACGCGAGGATAACCTCGTTCCACTTGAAACTCGTAGACTTGATTGGCCGTGAAAATGACTTGCATGTTTCCTATTTACCTTCCGTGAATAACTGAGGGAAGCGGACTGTCATGGTGCGTGATCCAATCCATGTTCTTGTTTGATTGTTGGGTTGGTTATCGTACTATGACAGGCTGTGGACCGAAGTTATGAACGGAAGACTTATTCTGGTTGTGAAGTGCTACTTCTGTGAATGACTGAGGAACATAGTCTATCATGGTACATGATCCAACCCATGTTCTTGTTTGATTGTTGGGTTGGTTATTGTGCTGCGATAGGCTATCGACCGAAGTCACGATCAGGAGATTTTATGGTTTTTTACCTTTTTAACTTATGTGAAAGTTATAGAGTACGACACGTCCCGACTCCATGCGGTACCTTTTGTCCTTGTTTGGTTGTAAGGGTGCCATATGGGTTCGAGGATGTTGCGCTACCCTATAATAGTAGCATAAGTATTACTATTATCAGTCATTCTATTAGTTGGGTTTTTAATCTTAACTCTTGTGCCCCTTTGGCGGTACTTGCTATTCGGGGCTGACCCCGCTGGTTTTGTTTGGCCAGATCTCGTAGCAGAGCCAGAGGACACGATCTTCCTCCCTGACATCCATGGTGCATACTAGGAGCATGGCGGTTCGGGGACTCGAGTGGGTTTTCTTCTCCACCATTCCTGCTTATACTTTTGCGGCGTTTAGCCACCGGCACCTGTTAGCCAGATTACTTGATATTTTGTGTCAGTACATAATTGTAAATAAACAGACCGCAGCTGTGTATAATTTTGTACTCCTGACTCTCTGAGATAGCTAAATTATAAAGCTAGTCTTTCATGATCATTTTGATGAAGCGTCAGGGACGCCTTACTGCTTTATCTTTAATGTTCATTTAATTGCTGATTTGACTTAATTGATTGAGACATAGAACTCTGTGGGACCATAGGAGACTTGATTGTAGCATGTACACCCTAGTCTCTCGACAGCCACGATCGTCGTATGACGTTACGTACCTCATATGGAGTAGCTGGCCTAGTCCATCCCCGTATTTCAGTACTGGGACGTGACAAGGTTTTAGTGGTGGCCCATGCAGGTCAGATTTTCAGACTTGTGGGGTATTACAAATTATTAGGAGTCTCAATCAAAACTTGTTCCCCTTGAAATTCTGTTTCGAATTCTCTGTCCTTGCCTTGATCTCTAACCTGACTTGCATCCTCGAAATCTTCCTTGTCCGGACTTGATAATCTTATACCTTTCTTTATAGGGGTGCTTCATTCTCAGTAGCGGGTGAGGCCCATAAGGCAGGGCAGCAAGAGCATGGCTCGACTGGGCAGCAACAGGGGAGAGAACCTTCCCCAGGGCAGGCACAAGCATAAGTGGAACCAGAGGCAGTGCAGCCGCAGGTTATTGAAACTCCTGCAGCACCAGCAGCGACGGCAGTACCAGATGCCGTAGCACTCCTGGAGATCGTCCGAGGGATTTTTGTCACTCACCAACAGCAACAGACTCGGCAGTAGGAGCAGAACGTATTGCTGAACTAGGGGATTCAGTTAGCTCTTGAGAGGAGTGCCGGGGTTGACTCAGGAGCATCAGGAAGGTTCCGTCGCTTGAACCCGAGGTATTTTGATGGCACGGAGGATGCCATCACTGCGGATGCATGGATTCAAGACATTGAAGCCATTCTTGTGGCAGCCAAGGTTCCAGATGATGAGAAGGTTGATCAGGTCAAATTAGTACTTCAGGATCTTGCCCGCGACTGGTGGGCATCAGAGGAAGTTGGTATAAGACGTCATGTTCGTTGGACCACCTTCAGTGAAAGATTCAAGGCCAAGTATTTTGGCATAGTAGCTCGATATAAGCTCCAGCAGAAGTTCATCAGTCTCAAGCAAGCAGGCAAGACCATAGATGGGTATGCCGTAGAGTTCTGCAGATTGTGCCGTTTCGTACCAGCAATGGTGGCAACGGAGCCAAAAAAAGCTATGAGGTTCCAGCAGGGACTTCATTTGGAACTACTGCAACTTGTGGAAGGACATGACTACCAGATGTTTGACGCTGTTTTGACGGCAGCTCGTAGGCACGAGCTTACCTAGCAGAGGTTAGCATCGAGGACAGGAGGTCAGAAGAGATCTCATTCCCAGGTTGGAGGAGGAGCAATACAGCGAACATCGGCACCAGCACCCGGTGTACGTATTCATGATGCAGGAGCGCCGCGGAGGACGACCGTGTCAACTAATACAGCGCCAGTTCGGCATCAGTAGCCGAGGAATCAGCAGCAGCGTCAGGGAGCACCCCAGGGCTGTACCTTCTGTGGGAAGGCAGGGCACACGAGGGAGGTGTGCCGGTCAGCGAATGGCTTATGTTTGAGGTGTGGTCGTGCAGACCACCGTATTTCCACTTGTCCTATGATGCAGAGGCCAGGAGAGCCAGCTCAACAGTTTCCAGCATTGCCAGCTCCGGTGGCAACCCCGAGTGGAGGGCCACTATTAGCAGTAAGGCCCCTAGCCCAGCGTCTACCAACGCAGGCTCAGATGTTCCGCCAGGCACAGGAAGCCGAAGGCCCTCAGGGGCAGCCACAGCATGGTCGAGGAAGGCTGCAACAAGGGGCTCCGCGGGGCCAGGCTCTCACATTGACCTTGGGAGAGGCTCTAGCGTCTAGTGACGTGGTGGCAGGTAAAATTCTCGTCACCTCATTTCCCGCTGTAGCATTATTTGATTCAGGCGCTACTCATTCATTCATCTCTGCGCAATGTGCTACACGGATTGGATTAGAGTTTGAGGCATTGCCGGAGAGGATGGATATACTCACCGGCAATGGGCTCGTAGAAGTTAGCAGAGTGCGCTTTTCATGTCCGATGGAGGTGTGTGGACATTTACTGCCCGCATCATTGATTGAATTCCCTATGGGGAATTTTGATGTCGTTCTTGGCATGGACTGGTTGAGAGACAGTCATGCGACAATTGATTGTAGAGGAGGTAGGGTCATATTCAGTGTTCCTGGGATAGAGCAGTTCATCTTTACTCGAACCTTGAAGAATCAGGCCGGAGGCGTCATCTCAGCAGCAGTGTCAGAGCCAGGACAGATTCCGAGAGTGGTCGAAGATTTTCTTGACGTCTTCCCCGATGAGCTCCCAGGGATACCCCCAGTCAGAGAGGTAGAATTTAGCATTGAGTTGAACCCTGGAATGAGGCCTATTGCAGATAGAGTTTACAGAATGTCGCCGTCAGAGCAGGATAAGTTGTATCAACATGAAGAAGAGTTGAAGTCTAAAGGATTCATCCGAGACAGTAAATCGTCCTGGGCCGCACCAGTGATTTTAGTTCCCAAAAAGGATGGGTCGACGAGGATGTGCATCGACTACCGCAAGCTGAATGCAGTAACAGTGAAGAATAAGTACCCACTACCAAGGATTGATGACCTGTTCGACCAGTTGAGCAAGGCCAGCGACTTTTCCAAGATCGATCTTAGGTCAGGATACTATCAAATAAGAGTCCGGGAGCAAGACATACCGAAGACAGCATTCAGATCTAGATATGGGCATTATGAGTTTTTAGTAATGCCCTTTGGACTAACCAACGCCCCCGTAGTATTCATGGATTTAATGAACCGCATCTTTCTGCCGTATTTGGATAAATTTGTGGTGGTGTTCATAGATGACATTCTTGTCTATTCCAGCAGTGAAGAGGAGCATGAGAAACATCTTAGGACTGTCTTACAGACATTGAGGGAGCATCAACTTTATGCGAAGCTTGACAAGTGTGAATTTTGGTTAGATCATATTTCGTTCCTGGGGCATGTAATTTCTGGGGCAGGAGTGTCAGTGGATCCGAAGAAGATTGATGTCGTAGAGCATTGGCCAGTTCCGAGAACGGTTGCAGAAGTGCGGAGTTTCTTAGGATTAGCTGGTTACTACAGAAGGTTCGTGGCGGACTTTGCCAAGATCTCTGCACCCTTAACGCGTTTGACGCACAAGGACGTAGAGTTTGTTTGGTCCGCTAGCTGTCAGGCATCATTTGAAGAATTGAAGAAGAGATTGATCTCGGCCCCGATCTTGACACTTCCAGTAGGAGCTGGAGGCTTTACAGTATATTATGACGCATCTGGGAAGGGTCTTGGATGTGTATTGATGCAGCATGGAAAGGTGATAGCATATACGTCTCGACAGCTTCGAGACCATGAGAAAAATTACCCGACTCACGATTTGGAGTTAGCAGCTGTGGTGTTTTCACTCAAGTTGTGGAGGCATTATTTATACGGGGATCGGGTAGAGATCTATACTGATCATAAGAGTTTGAAATATGTATTCACGCATCGAGATTTGAACATGAGGCAAAGAAGATGGTTAGAACTGCTGAAGAATTTTGATTTAGATCTTCAGTATCATCCAGGCAAGGCGAATGTAGTTGCAGATGCACTGAGTAAGAGAGACAGTGCCTTTATCTTGACCTCGCAGAAGCATATTCTAGAAGACCTTCAGAGTATGGAAATCGAAGTAGTTTTGCCAAGGGATATAGGAAGAATGACCAGTATGCAGATTCAGTCAACCTTAGTAGAGAGGATAAGAGCAGCACAAGCAGGAGATCCACAGATTCAGAAGTTTCGGTCGGAGTGTGAATCAGGCCGTAGGAAGGAGTTAGTGATTCATGAAGATGGTACACTCAGGTTTGGAAACAGACTCTGTGTACCGAGTGGAGACCTTCGGCAAGAAGTTATGTCCGAAGCTCATAGTTCTATTTACTCCATTCATCCTGGAGGGACGAAGATGTATCGAGATATCAGGCAGTTCTTTTGGTGGAATGGCATGAAAAGAGAGATAGCGAGATTTGTATCCAAGTGTCTGGCATGTCAGCAGGTGAAAGCCGAGCAGCAGAAACCAGCAGGATTGCTACAGCCGCTTCCTATCCCAGAATGGAAATGGGAGCACATTACGATGGATTTTGTGACCGGTTTACCTAGATCCCCGGCTGGCAAGAATGCAGTCTGGATAATAGTTGATCGACTCACGAAGGTTGCTCATTTCCTTCCCTTTCGAGTTGGACAGACTACTGAACAGCTAGCAGAAATGTACATGAAACAGATAGTAAGGCAGCACGGTGTTCCAGTTAATATAGTATCAGATCGAGATACGCGGTTTACTTCCCATTTTTGGCGGAGCTTGCACCAAAGTTTGGGAACCAAGTTAAGATTCAGTACTGCTTATCATCCACAAACCGACGGGCAATCAGAAAGAACCATTCAGACGTTAGAAGATATGCTACGGGCGTGTACCTTGGATTTTGGCGGATCTTGGGAGGATCACCTTCATCTAGTGAAGTTCTCCTATAACAATAGCTATCAGGCTAGCATTCAGATGGCCCCGTTCGAAGCATTGTACGAAAGAAAGTGCAGGTCCCCTTTGGCATGGGACGACGTCGGAGAACGGAAGTTGTTGGGGCCAGAGATGATCACGCAAACGGTGGAGATAGTTAAGTTGGTCAGAGAGCGCCTTCGAGTTGCACAGGATCGACATCGTCATTGGGCAGATCAGCATCGTAGGCCTCTAGAGTTCAGAGTTGGCGACCAAGTGTTTCTACGAATTTTGCCTACTCGGGGTATCATCAGATTTGGAACCCGGGGAAAGCTTAGTCCAAGATACGTTGGTCCTTTCAAGATTCTCGCTCGGGTAGGCGATGTGGCTTATCGACTTGCCCTTCCACCTTCGTTAACTGGCATACATGATGTGTTTCATGTGTCCCAATTACGTGGGTATGTCCCGGATCCGAGTCATGTCCTCGATCATTCTGAGTTAGTCGTTGGTACCGACCTAACTTACGAGGAATAACCCGTATCTATTTTGGACCGGCGAGAGAAGGTACTCAAGAATCGGACGATAAGCCTTGTCCGTGTTTCTTGGAACCATCACTCTCCGGGAGAGTCAACCTGGGAGCGCGAGGACGAGATCAGGTCTCGGTATCCGTATTTGTTTGACTAATAAGGTATATTTTTGCACCTTATTGACACGATTCCATGCTTATCTGTACCTGCTTGTTTTGCACTTTGTGATGTATGATAATAACTGCTATGATAGTTAACTTATATATATGATTGTGCCTTGCTTGCCCTGATTTCACTATCCTGTCTTGGCTGGAATTCCGAAGACGGAATTTTTCTAAGAAGGGTAGAGATGTCACTCCCCAATCCTAGAATACGTATTTTAATACGTAAACCCATAAATTATATTTACCTTAAATTTATACGATATTTATTATGCAGTATTTCTTCATGCATTTCCTAAAAATATTCGACAAAATATTATTTCCTAATTTATTTTCTGCATTTGGGCCTACAGTTTTGGCTCATTTGGGTAACATATTCTTGGTTCACCAATGGGTCATCATGAACCCTTTGGTTCATCATGAACCCATGGGTCCAAGAATTCTATATATATAACTCATCTCCTTCTCTCTCCTCTCATTTACTTCTTCTCATTTACTTCCTCCACCAACCAAGGCAAGTACCAACTTGCTCAAGAGAAGGATCCATAATTTTGTTAATGATTCTTACAAAACTATTTGCCAAAACATGTTCTTCTCCTCAATCTATACTAGTTTAGAACTTGAAAATTTCTATTTTGAAGCTTTAATTTTTGTAGATCTAAGTTTTAATCATTTTCGGATTTTGCATGGTTTGATCTACTTTAGTTGGATTTTATGGGTTTTTGATGCTTCCATGTGGAAGAGCATTCAGTTTTACCCAAGTTGGAGCTTTGGAAATCTGGATTTGGAGTTCGGATGGCCAAGTTATGATACTTTGAAGCTTGGGTTCAGCCATGGTGTTCTTGCTGTTTTGGAGAAGACAGTGAACAGTGTGCTCCTGTTTGAGCACGCTTCCTGTTGGAAGCATGTCTTCCCTTGAGCTTGCGTGACTTTTCACGCTGCTCTTTCCCTTGAGCTTGCGTGACTTTTCACGCAGCTCTTCCCTTGAGCTTGCGTGACTTTTCACGCTGCTCTTTCCCTTGAGCTTGCGTGACTTTTCACGCAGCTCTTCCCTTGAGCTTGCGTGACTTTTCACGCAGCTCTTCCCTTGAGCTTGCGTGACTTTTTACTCTGCTCTTTCCCTTGAGCTTGCGTGACTTTTCACACAGCTCTCCCCTTGAGCTTGCGTGACTTTTCACGCAGCTCTCCCCTTGAGCTTGCATGACTTTTCACGCAGCTCTTCCCCTTGAGCTTGCGTGACTTTTTACGCAGCTCTTCCCCTTGAGCTTGCGTGACTTTTCACGCAGCTCTCCCCTTGAGCTTGTGTGACTTTTCACGCTGCTCTTTCCCCTTGAGCTTGCGTGACTTTTCACGCTGCTCTTTTCCCTTGAGCTTGCGTGACTTTTCACGCTGCTCTTTCCCTTGAGCCTGCGTGACTTTTCACGCACGCTGCCTTGTTGTGCGTATGCTTTTGATATTTTATTAGATATTATATACCCATTTTATATCCTTACGCCTTTTGTCTCGAGCATGATATGAGCACTGATGTGACCCCGGAGAACAAAGTGTTCCTACCTGATACATGTACCTGAATGTCCCAGTTCGTGTTCATGCTCGACAAATGACTCGTAACTCCACGTGGCGTATTTGTAATGATGCATTACACTAAGGAGGGTAGCACATGTTGACATACTGATTGACATGGATCCTCACTTAGGGTACTCGTACTAAAGTGCGACTTTAGGAGGATAATCATGCAGGCCATAGCATGAGAGTCCAAGATTTCACCTAGGGTTAAACTAGGCAACTGAATATACTAGATGCATGGGGAGGGCAGAGTCCCGAGATCGTGTTACACCAGTCGCCCTGAGATATTGTCTTGGCGCACCGGCTGGTCTCCACGGATACTGTGTCATCCGCAACGAGTGGATGACTGTATCCGATTAATTCCTGCTATATATTACCTGTCTTGGCAAGGTGGCCTCACGAGAGACCTGTGCTCCATGACACCTTTCTACGCGAACCCCTGGGTTGGCTAGCCTTGCTGGAAAGATACGATATGAGGATTTTTCTAATAACATGACGCGAGGATAACCTCGTTCCACTAGAAACTCATAGACTTGATTGGCCGTGAAAATGACTTGCATGTTTTCTATTTACCTTCCGTGAATAACTGAGGGAAGCGGACTGTCATGGTGCGTGATCCAACCCATGTTCTTGTTTGATTGTTGGGTTGGTTATCGTACTATGACAGGCTGTGGACCGAAGTTATGAACGGAAGACTTATTCTGGTTGTGAAGTGCTACTTCTGTGAATGACTGAGGAACATGGTCTATCATGGTACATGATCCAACCCATGTTCTTGTTTGATTGTTGGGTTGGTTATTGTGCTGCGATAGGCTATCGACCGAAGTCACGATCATGAGATTTTATGGTTTTTTACCTTTTTAACTTATGTGAAAGTTATAGAGTACGACACGTCCCGACTCCATGCGGCACCTTTTGTCCTTGTTTGGTTGTAAGGGTGCCATATGGGTTCGAGGATGTTGCGCTACCCTATAATAGTAGCATAAGTATTACTATTATCAGTCATTCTATTAGTTGGGTTTTTAATCTTAACTCTTGTGCCCCTTTGGCGGTACTTGCTATTCGGGGCTGACCCCGCTGGTTTTGTTTGGCCAGATCTCGTAGCAGAGCCAGAGGATACGATCTTCCTCCCTGACATCCATGGTGCATACTAGGAGCATGGCGGTTCGGGGACTCGAGTGGGTTTTCTTCTCCACCATTCCTGCTTATACTTTTGCGGCGTTTAGCCACCGGCACCTGTTAGCCGGATTACTTGATATTTTGTGTCAGTACATAATTGTAAATAAACAGACTGCAGCTGTGTATAATTTTGTACTCCTGACTCTCTGAGATAGCTAAATTATAAAGCTAGTCTCTCATGATCATTTTGATGAAGCGTCAGGGACGCCTTACTGCTTTATCTTTAATGTTCATTTAATTGCTGATTTGACTTAATTGATTGAGACATAGAACTCTGTGGGACCATAGGAGACTTGATTGTAGCATGTACCCCCTAGTCTCTCGACAGCCACGATCGCCGTATGACGTTACGTACCTCATATGGAGTAGCTGGCCTAGTCCGTCCGCGTATTCCGGTACTGGGGCGTGACACTGACTATGCACAATAACAAGCACAGGTAAACCTGGAGATCAAGCCAGCCAAAATGGAAAGCTATGCACAAGTAGTATCAGGTCAGGCTACACCCTACGTGTGGTGAGGATGGAGCTATGCACAAATAGTAGCAGGAATACAAGAAGGGTATTGATCACATAACCTATAATAACTCTTCATTTTCGAATAGTATATGGATCCGGACACAAGACGTCATGACACGGGATTCTCTAAGAGGATAGCTAATCCCTCTCAGGAATCGATGTCAATACAAGTACAGGAAACAAGATCGAACAATGTACCAGTATACCGCGGTAACCCAGAAATGCCATCTCATGACAGGCAACCAATATATACTAGTCCGTGCACCATCATGTCGAGAATCAAGTAAAATACTATAACTGAATCGGATACAGAAGATATCAAGACCAGGAACTACTATCAAAGAATGTACTCGCCTGCGGTCTTGAGCTTTCAAGTAGGATCGATGTCCAGAGTGATGTCACAGACCTAAAGATGATATATATATATATGAGTTAATTAGGGTTTAACAGTGTTTGGCATGATTTCTTAATATATGATATGCAATCTAGGTCAACTAGGTGAAACTAAGTTAAACTCAGTCAAACTAGGTCACACTAAGTCAAACTAGGTCACAGGAAGTCAAACCAAGTCAAACTAGGTCAAAATAGGTCAAACTGGGTCAAAGGTTGACTTATAATTGACTTTTGGTCAACTGGTCAACTCTTAATCCAATCTATGTCAAACTAGTCTAATGGTTGACTCATAGTTGACTTTTGGTCAATTGGTCAACTCTAGTCTAGTTCTAGTCAATTCTAGGCTAAATGTTGACTTGTTGTTGACTTTTGGTCAAAATAGTCAAACTTGGTCAACTGAGGTCAAAACTAGTCTAATTATCCTATTCCTAATATTTACCTACCAAGATACCATATACCTTGTTCATATTGGTATTCCGATACCGATACCTTGGTTGGGACCCAATATCTTAACTTAGGTAAATCTATACCTTAGCCTCTAACCAATACCTTAGCATACCTTATCCTCACCCTATGCAACTCCAATACCTTGCTAAGGTATTCCAACAACTTACCTTGATATCTTGATATCTTACCTTGGTATCTTGATACCATACCTTGGTCATAAGGTAAACTAATTATTTACCTTGAAGGTAAAGGTAATTCATATTTACCTTAAGATACTAACTTGGTATCATGAGATACCAAGATACCCCTCAAATATCTAACTAACTAACTATCTAATGTACTAACATAATATCTTAACTAATATCTAACATATAACCTATAGTATCACACTAGTACCTTTTCCAAAACTTTAATATCTTGACACATAACTTATCTATATTTGGGTTACTTGATAACTATTTGTATCAACATAAACACACACTAACTAACACATATTATCTAATAATAATATATATATATGTACTATATCATACATATTCTTGACAACCTATGATACCTACATTTACTTGATATCCATACTACATAGGCTCATATGATACACAAAATGCCATGTCGTATAGTCAATTTTCTACTTAAAACCAATATTGCACCTATTAGACCTATTCACTAAATTCTAGGATTAAAGTATGTCGTAGTCCTTCGTATTAGGTTTCTGAAACTTCAAACGGATCATATTTTCGTGTCCGAAAGCTTCCAGAATCGCAAAAATACTGAAATGTGTTCATCTTTCGGACATCTGACACTCAAACAGTTTTATAGATAGTTCTAGAACGATTTTGGCTTATTAAAATATATATTTGGAAATCTAACTTCGATACGCTTCTTTTAAAAATGGAAGATTAATCGGTTCTAATCTAAAAGTTATGGCATTTCTAAGTTGCTATGGCTACTAAAAACGTGGATGAATATTATGACAAATTTGGGTTGTTTTGGACAAAAGAAACACATCTCACTCTCCACACCATTAA
This sequence comes from Iris pallida, assembly GCA_029216955.1. Classification (NCBI taxonomy): domain Eukaryota; kingdom Viridiplantae; phylum Streptophyta; class Magnoliopsida; order Asparagales; family Iridaceae; genus Iris; species Iris pallida. The sequence continues at coordinate 16,822,343 of JANAVB010031019.1, read as the reverse complement.
CCCCTTGCTACTCACTTCACATGACACACACAACCACTCACACTACTAACCACAAGCAACACACACACTCACAATCTAAAACCAACACACCACTATACACCAATATATATATATATATATATATATATATATATATATATATATATATATATATATATATATATATATATATAAATATATATATATATATATATATATAGAGAGAGAGAGAGAGAGAGAGAGAGAGAGAGAGAGAGAGAGAAAAAATATATATATAGAGAGAGAGAGAGAGAATATATATATATATATATATATATATATATATATATATATATATATATATATATATATATATATGTATATAAAACAGTCCACTATATTAATGTATATCAATATGACATGTATCTATATAAATATGACATTAGAAGGCTAAGATACTTAGATACCAACATAGGTATCCAAATAGAAACTAGATGGGGTGTCCTAACCATGTCTAATCTATCCTCTAACAAGTCTAAATCTGAAATTAAAAGACAATAACTCCTATTAGGCATAAATACAAACACATGGCGTTCCTCATTTGGAAACTCTCCAAGTATGACACCAAAACTACCCCAACTTTCTAGAGAGGACTCATGAGAGCCTCTAAACCAAAACTAATGGTGGTTCATGCCTGGGGATGGTTATACCTATTGGGAGTTAATCTATCTAAAATTAACTATAGAAAAAATTAACTTCATCCTATTGTAAGGAGATTAAAACCTCTTGTGAAAGGTTGAAGTTGGAGAGTCTACCAAACTCTCGGTTGAAGTTGGAGAGTCTTTGGATCCAAACTCTCGGTTTTGAAGTCGGAGAGCCCTTCGGACTAAAGCTCTTGTGTAAGAAGCTGGTGAGGCCTTCGTATGAAAACTCACATTGTACTATTTACGATAATAGTGGATAAAGCTGGAGAGAGTTCCGGGACTGGAGTGCCCCTTGGGAGGATACCAGGATACATCGGATGTCGGTATTGTTTTGCTTCTTCTCTTTCACTTATAATTTTAAATTGCCCTTTAGCTTGTGCTAAGTGCTTGATTAGTTAGTTTGACCCTATTCACCCCCCTCTAGGGTTCCTACACATAACTGGGTATGCACCTCTATAAACATGTCATCTGGAATCCTCGCTACGCCGACTAGTATAGCTGCAAAAAATCCTAAATCTCATAACCAAAATATGTACATCCAAAGTCAGGTCTCTACATTTTCGTCACGCCGGCTAATATAGATGCGATAAACTCTAGGCTCCATAACCAAGTAGACGTCTTACCTTTCCTGTTATTTTGTCAATATATGTTATCAGAAGATACCGTAACTCAGGCCATAACATTCATCTCGATATGAAATCAAAATCAACAATGATTCCATCAAAAATCAAATTCAATAACAAGGAGTAAAGATGAACGAAAACAAGGGAAATGATTTCAATTTGAAGTTCAAAATGAGGTTCTCAAAGGTCGTCCCAGAAATCTCTCAAGAAGTCCTATATGTGATTGAGCACTCTATATAGCATATAACCTATATCCTAACGGTAGGCTCGTAGAAGCACTCTAAGTCGAGCACCACTATGAAATTGTATTAGTTGCGACTCTGATCTGCATGGGCTACCACAAAAATGTGTCATGACCCGCACCCTGATTAGGGACACGAGCACGTGGATACGTCCAGTCTACGCCGCAGAATCGACGGTAGAACGCTGTATAGGTCTACTAGAAAGTATAGTATCTAGACACAATGTATATGTACTTATCATCTCCGCACGAAGGTATATAATCTCAACTCAATCACAAGACATCTAAGGAAGATAGGCACGAATATCATAAAGATACGATAGAAATAAATGAACTGAAAAAGATGCGAAGTCACAACACAGTTTATAGTTAAAAACATAACATAAGAATAAAAAATATAACATATAAGATATGTCTCAATACTAGTTGGAATGCAGTCAAGTCAAACCTACCTAACAGTCTAAGTAGGAGGTAAATCATCTACTGGCACCAAGGGTAACATCTGGTCAAAGTCTCCATCTTGGCCATACCCGTAATAGGTAGAACAGTTGGCCTCTAAATCCTCTGTAAACATCAACGGTAATCCTGTCAGGATAATGAACGAGCACAAACACCAACAGCAGTTCCATATTATTGACAAATGATATAGGAGACAATCATAATGGAATACAAGATGATATTTCAAGACTAGAATATAAACAAGATATGTAAAAACAGAAAACCATGTCAGGGTGTAATGTACAGGAAACTAGAACAGTACAGGAATATCTGGTGTACAATATAAATATAAATAATGCCTTTAATATTATAGCATAATGTGATCGGCTTGGTTCAGGATCAGGCTGTTCTATTTGACCGGCTATGCACAAGAACAAGCACAGGTAAACCTGGAGATCAGGCCGGTCAAAATAGAAAGCTATGCACAAGTAGTATTAGGTCAGGCTATACCCTACGTGTGGTGAGGGTAGCTATGCACAAGTAGTAGCAGGAATATAAGAGGGTATTGATCACATAACCTATAATAACTCCCCATCTCCGAATATTATATGGATTCGGACAAAAGACGTCTTGACACGGGATTCTCCAAGAGGGTAGCTAATCCCTCTCAGAAATCGGTATCAATACAAGTACAGGAAACAAGATTGAATAATGTACTAGTATACTACGGTAACCCAGGAATGACATCTCATGACTGTCACGACCCGCACCCGTTTTTCGGGACACGAGTGCGTGTCCAAGCCCAGCCTACGCCGCGGTATCGACGGTAGTACGCTTTCTAGTCTGCAATAAATAAAGTGCTCATAAATACTAACTGCTCATTCACAACAACTAAATCAACTTTACAAAATATAGAAGTTTTACATTTGAAGAAGAATGTAAGCTTTTACATTTATAGAAAACTACCACACAACTAACTAGTCTTCTATGGTTTAGCCTTCGAGTCTCTATCTCCCCCTCGTATGGTCCATAGCGCAAGAGTAGGCACGTCAACCTCACCTATAACAACGATCCAGTTAGAAAAGGAGCAGAGTACAACCATATTGCAATTAATGTTGTTAGTCCAAAATAAGTTAGAAAAAGCGAGAAGCCATAAAGGTAAGGAATATATAAAGAACTAACAAGATAAGAACTATCAGGATATGAACTAGTACTAGCAAGATATGAACTGGCAAGATGTGAACTTAACAAGATAATAGGCTAGGTAAAGGAAAAGATAGGAACCACTATGTGTGTATGAAATACCTTCTAATACGTGAACGGCTGGGCTAATACGGCACATCATATGATGGCTATCATTCAGTAATTGGTACGGCTAACTCATACGTGGGTGTGTATGACTTAGCTATCATTCGGTAACGGTAATTGGGTTTGTTCACGTATTTACTGAGTATTTCCCCTCCCGACTCTCTAACAATCAATAGCGGTCAATGATACACTAAGAAGGATACGATAACTACAGTGTCATAATCGTGTCTCAATGGAATATCAAGCAATGACCCAACGGGATATCAAACAAGAAAACTATAGAGTAAACGTTATAATGAACTAAAACATAAATGCAATACTGTACTTGCCTGAACCCTTGCACAAACCATAGCCACAAGTAGAGGATGAGAGGATGCTGATCTAGAAGCTGTCAACCTATAACACATATCGTACCACGAACCGTACACGAAAACTACAAATCAATTCTAATATTCTAATTCTAAATTCATGGAATAGTGGCTAGTTGGGTTACTAATCTAATAATAATTAATTCTATAATATTTCACTTAAAAACCTAACTTAACCTAATAATAATCTGAATATAATCTAAACATGTAAGTTTGGCCATCAAAAGTCGTGTTTCTCAATTTTTGAAACTATGGCACGCAAATAGAGACGTGCCATTGACTTTTTAGTCAAACACTATGAACTCTAGATTTTGAAAGTGCATCTTGGTAGATTTCAATGCCACGAGTGCGCTAGAATCGACCGTGGCACAAAATTACGCTTTGGTCAAAAGATATCGACGTTATGGCTAATCGTGACCAAAACGGGGATCAATCGATCAATTCTGAGTTCAACAAAAAAACTAAAATATTAAATTAAGGAAATAATTTCTGGAAAAAATATATGTCGTAGAGCTCTGTGTTAGCTTTTCGCACTTTAAACGGTTCGTGATTTTGATTTCTGGTTCCCCCGGAATCTCAAAAACACCGAAACGTGTCAAGTTTCGAACAACCGACACTCTACGAATTTTTCCAAAAATTTAGGTTCAGAAATTACGAAAATAAATTACATATTCATAAATTTTACCTCGATACGAATCCAACAAAAAAAATGGCGCACGAAAATCACGTCGGAGTTGATGACAATCGCTTCGGGAAGTCGGAAACCCTAGATGAGTTCTCCCACAAAAAGCTGCTAAAATTTCTAGGTTTAACGAATATAATAATATATATATATATGAGAGAGAGTCGGTGGGCTGCTGAGCGCCGACAGGTGGGGCCCCCTGGGTGAATTATTGGGTAATTAATTATTTATTTCAGAAAATTATTTAAAAATCATTTTAAGTCCAAATAAATCAAAATAAATTGCAGAAAAATCCAGAAAAATTCTAGAAAATTCTAGAAAATATTTCTAAGTGTCTAGAATCTAAATAAAATATTTTTGACACAAAATATCATCATGTGACCTCACAGTAAATTTCCAAAGCCTATAAAATATTACTTCTATAGGTTTTAATTATATAAAAATTCTCAAAAATTCTAAAAAATCCAGAAAAATTCTAAAATATTCTAGAAAATATTTTTAGTCATTAGAGCCCAAATAAAAATATTTGGTCTCGAAATACCCCCGTATGACCTTACAGTAAATCCTGAAAGTCCTTAAAAATTAATAAAACCTTAAATATTAAATACCTACACATATCCAAAAAGTATAAAAAATATAAAATAGCTAAATAATACATATATAAGCTATCTAGAGATCATATGACCTTAATATGGTCATAACCCACCTACAAGATTTGGCATGACTCATAATGACCATAAAATTAATCATAAACAAATAAAATTAAAAAAAATTAAAATTTTGGGAAGTGGACTTACAAATCTACCTACCTTAGAAAAATTTCGTCCTCGAAATTTCAAAAGATACAAATAGGCACAACTAAGAATATCATCAAAATATGACATGACCAATCGATATGAATAAGCACGACAAAGAATATAATCGAGAAAATAATGTGATGAATGATAGAATGAAAATCTAAATACATTTTAGAAATATAGTAGAAGGAAATCAAAATAGATTTAAAAGATGACAATTAAAAAATAGAAAAATATGAGAAAAATAAAGAACTACTAGTTGTAGAGAAGGTGGTAACAAGAAATAAGACATCAAATAAATTTGAAAGAAAAAAAAGAAAAAAAATTAATAGTCATATGCCAATAAAAGATAAGGTCGCTATGATATTCGAAAATCATAAGTATATTCGAAGTTATTTAACCGAGAATCTATGCCTCGCTAGTGTACATCTGGCTGCCGTGGACCCTTGGTTTTATGACTCAAGTATAATATGTTATCGAACACTTTATCAACTCTACCCAATATTGACATAATAAATCAAAAGATCAATAACTCAACTAGGATATAGTTTTAGTAATATTCGACAACCAACGCATACTTAAAATTATTTCAACTTAGGGGTCATGCCACGCCAGTGCGCTGCTGACTGCAGTGAACCCACAGTCTCTATAATTCAAATAAATGGGGACAGTGCATATCTGCCTTACCATTGTATGTCACCAAAAATTATTTTAACTATATCCATAAGAATTTCAAAGGAACTTCAATAAATTCAATTAAGCCGATCATGATAAGAAAATATAAGTATCTGTCATTGAGTAAGTATCAGTTTTGAAAACAGAACGATCACAAAATGAACGAAGACAATTTGAATTAATATATAGATAATTGAACCAAGATTAGGAATTAAAAATAAAACGATTTCAAAATAGTTTTAAAAATAAAACGAGGTTTAGAGAAGGCAGAAGATAAAATAGCACAAAAATGATCAAAATTAGGAATTGAATTCTATGAAGTCCTAACTTACCAAACGTATATTCTACCCACCTTGGATCCTACCACCATGTCAAAACAAAATAACATATTCTCTTAGAAAAATTCTTCGATTTATCCATGCCTATACTTCAATAAATCATTGGCTAAATCATATGGCCTATTTAGCAATCTTAACTATCCAAGGGTCAAATTGAATAAAGGACTCCTAGTCCTATTCATTCTCATAAAATCAAATCGAACCTAATTATGAATGAGCATCCTAGTCGCAGGCTTGCAGTAGTACGACTAACTTAAGTACTACCACAAGTTCGCAATCATTTGCAAAAACAGACCTGCATGGGTCACCATAAAAACTTGTCACGATCCGCACCCGTTTTTCGGGATACGAGTACGTGTCAAAGCCCAGCTTACGCCACGGTATCGGCGGTAGTACACTTTCTAGTCCGCAATAAATAAAGTGCTCATAAATACTAACTGCTCATTCACAACAACTAAATCAACTTTACAAAATATAGAAGTTTTACATTTGAAGAAGAATGGAAGCTTTTACATTTATAGAAAACTACCACACAACTAACTAGTCTTCTATGGTTTAGCCTTCGAGTCTCTATCTCCCCCTCGTATGGTCTATAGCACAAGAGTAGGCACGTCAACCTCACATATAACAACGATCCAGTCAGGAAAGGAGCAGAGTACAACCATATTGCAATTAATGTTGTTAGTCCAAAATAAGTTAGAACAAGCGAGAAGCCAAAAAGATAAAGAATATATAAAGAACTAGCAAGACAAGAACTATCAGGGTATGAACTAGCACTAGCAAGATATGAACTGGCAAGATGTGAACTTAACAAGATAATAGACTAGGTAAAGGAAAAGATAGGAACCACTATGTGTGTATGAAATAACTTCTAATATGTGAACGGCTGGGCTAATACGGCACATCATACGATGGCTATCATTCAGTAATTGGTACGGCTAACTCATACGTGGGTGTGTATGACTTAGCTATCATTCGGTAATAGTAATTGGGTTTGTTCACGTATTTACTGAGTATTTCCCCTCCCGACTCTCTAACAATCAATAGCGGTCAATGATACACTAAGAAGGATACGATAACTATAGTGTCACAATCGTGTCTCAATGGAATATCAAGCAATGACCCAACGGGATATCAAACAAGAAAACTATAGAGTAAACGTTATAATGAACTAAAACATAAATGCAATACTGTACTTGCCTGAACCCTTGCACAAAACGTAGCCACAAGTAGAGGATGAGAGGATGTTGATCTAGAAGCTGTCAACCTATAATACATATCGCACCATGAACCGTGCACGAAAACCACAAATCAATTCTAATGTTCTAATTCTAAATTCATGGAATAGTGGCTAGTTGGGTTACTAATCTAATAATAATTAATTCTAGAATATTTCACTTAAAAACCTAATTTAACCTAATAATAATCTGAATATAATCTAAACATGTAAGTTTGGCCATCAAAAGTCGTGTTTCTCAATTTTGGAAACTATGGCATGCAAATCGAGACGTATCGTTGACTTTTTAGTCAAACGCTGTGAACTCTAGATTTTGAAAGTGCATCTTGGTAGATGTTAGTGCCACGAGTGCGCTAGAATCGACCGTGCCACAAAATCATGCTTTGGTCAAAAGATATAGCCGTTATGGCTAATCGTGACCAAAACGGGGATCAACCGATCAATTCTGAGTTCAACAGAAAAACTAAAATATTAAATTAATGAAATAATTTCTAGAAAAATATATGTCGTAGATCTCTGTGTTAGCTTTCCGAAACTTTAAACGGTTCGTGATTTCGATTTTTGGTTATCCCGAAATCTCGAAAACACCAAAATGTGTCAAGTTTCGAACAACCGACACTCTACAAATTTTTCAAAAATTTAGGTTCAGAAATTAAGAAAATAAATTACATATTCAGAAATTTTACCTCGATACGAATCCAACAAAAAAAATGGCGCACAAAAATCACGTCGGAGTTGACGGCAATCGCTTCGAGAAGTCGGAAACCCTAGATGAGTTCTCCCACAAAAAGCAGCTAAAATTTCTAGGTTTAACAAATATAATAATATATATATATAGGAGAGAGAGTCGGTGGGCTGCTGAGCGCCGACAGGTGGGCCCCCCTGGGTGAATTATTGGGTAATTAATTATTTATTTCAGAAAATCATTTAAAAATCATTTTAAGTCCAAATAAATCAAAATAAATTGCAAAAAAATCCAGAAAAATTCTAGAAAATTCTAGAAAATATTTCTAAGTGTCTAGAATCTAAATAAAATATTTTTGACACAATATATCATCATGTGACCCCACAGTAAATTCCCAAAGCCTATAAAATATTACTTCTATAGGTTTTAATTATATAAAAATTTCCAAAAATTCTAAAAAATCCAGAAAAATTCTAAAATATTCTAGAAAATATTTTTAGACATTTAGAGCCCAAATAAAATATTTGGTCCCGAAATACCCCCGTATGACCTTACAGTAAATCCTGAAAGTCCTTAAAAATTAATAAAACCTTAAATATTAAATACCTACAAATATCCAAAAATTGTAAAAAATATAAAATAGCTAAATAATACATATATAAGCTATCTAGAGATCATATAACCTTAATATGGTCATATCCCACCTACAAGCTTTGGCATGACTCATAATGACCATAAAATTAATCATAAACAAATAAAATTTAAAAAAAATTAAAAATTTGGGAAGTGGACATACAATGACAAGCAACCAATATATACTAGTCCGTGCACAATCGTGTCGAGAATCAAGTAAAACACTATAACTTAATCGAATACAGAAGATATCAAGACAAGAAACTACTATCAGAGAATGTACACGCCTGCGGTCATGAGCTGTCAAGTGGAATCGATGCTCAGAGTGATGTCAAAGACCTAAAGATGAGATATATATGAGTTAATTAGGGTTTAACAATGTTTAGCATAATTTCTTAATCTATGATATACAATCTAGATCAAACTAGGTCAAACTAAGTTAAACTCAGTCAAACTCAGTCAAACTAGGTCACAAGAAGTCAAACCAAGTCAAACTAGATCAAAGGTTGATTTAAAATTGACTTTTGGTCAACTGGTCAACTCTTAGTCCAATCTTGGTCAAACTAGTCTAACGGTTGACTCATAGTTGACTTTTGGTCAACTGGTCAACTCTAGTCTAGTTCTAGTCAATTCTAGGCCAAGTGTTGACTTGTAGTTGACTTTTGGTCAAAACAGTCAAACTTGGTCAACCGAGGTCAAAACTAGTCTAAGTATCATATTCCTAACATTTACCTACCAAGATACCATATAACTTGGTCATATTGGTATCCCAGTATCAATATCTTGGTTGGGACCCAATATCTTAACTTAGGTAAATCTATACCTTAGCCTCTAACCAATATCTTAGCATACCTTATCATCACCCTATGCAAGTACAATACCATGCTAAGGTATTCCAACACCTTACTTTGCTATCTTGATACCTTACCTTGGTATCTTGAAACCATACCATGGTTATAAGGTAAACTAATCATTTACCTTGAAGGTAAAGGTTATTCATGTAATGCCCATATCTCGTATTACGTATTTGGAATACGTGTACGTATTTTGACCATATTGTATGTCTCCCTGCTTGATTTATTTTAGGTATTTCTTTACTTGGTTTATCTTAGTTCGGTTCGGCTTGTTGGCTTGGTTCGGTTTTGTTGGAGAAAACCCCACCTACCACCACCATCCCTATTTATTAACCCTACTCTCATTCTCTCTCCTCATTTATTCTTCTTCTCCATCATTACTCCTCACCTACCTGAGAGAGAGGAAGGGAGGTTTAGGCAAGTGCACCTTGCTTCATGGAGGAAGTCCATTTTTATTGTTCCATTGTCTTCCTCATGTATTTCTAACCCACTTTAGTATTTAGCATTTTTTATTTCCATGGTTAATTTCTTGTAAATCTAGCCTTGTGGTATTTTCGGTTTTCAGGAGTTTTGATCTATCAAGCTTACATATTTTTGCTAGTTGATGGTTCCATGTTGTAGAGAATTTTATTTTGTCCAAATTTGACCTACGGGAGTCTGGATCTGGGTTCCTATTGTTGTTCGATGGAGCATGGAGGCCATGGTATTTTCCATGGGCATGTTCTCTGTGGAAGCCAGTAATTACACTTTTAATATTTGCTGGCTGTATGAGCAAATATTTTTGGCCGCATGGCCGTCAAATATTTGCTGGCCACGTGTAAGTGTTTATTTATTGGCCGCATGGCTCAATTGCAGGATGAGCCGCATATGTCCCCTCCAATTATTTGTGTGAGCCGCATGGCCCATTAAATTAATTGCTTAACCGCATAAGCTTGTATATTTAATGCATGCTTTAGAGCTTGCATGCATTAGTAATTAATTTAATGGCCTTTCCATTTTAGCTTGCATCAACACATGCATTTAATGGCCTTTCCATTTTAGCTTGCATCAGCACATGCATTTAATGCCCTTTCCATTTTTAGCTTGCATTAAATGCATGCTTAATATATTACTTTGCATGAAATTCCTTAACCAAATACTTGGCCACATGCATGACCTATTCTTGGCCGCATGGGCCAGTAGCCAATAGTCAGCCGCATAGGCCATTAAGCTAATGCATGCTTATATATAATAGAGTTGGCCATGGCCGCATGATTGCATGCATATATATTATATATTATATGCATTAGCCTATATTATATGCATTAGTCTATTTAATGCTTAGCTATGCTTGCATTGTATGGAAAGTTGGCCATAGCCCATGCTTGCATGCATAGGCTTATGCATCAATTAAATAAAGTTGCTTGCATAGAATTAAGCTTGCCTGCTATAAGCTTGCATGCATTTAATAATGCATGCATGGCCTTTGCTAATATAATGCTTGCATTTGCAAAGCTATCTTGGCCATTCCAAGTTGCTGGCCGCATGGGAATAAGCTTGTCGCATGCATTATGTATATAAGCTTGCCGCATGCATTATGTATATTAGTAGTTAGCTTGGCCGTATGAGGGAACAGTAGCTTGGTCGCATGCTTGCATGCATGGCCAAGCATTTATTTATTAATTACTTACGTAAATTTGGCCGCATGGATTAAATAATTGCCTTTGCTAAATAGTTGCATGCATGCATTAAAGTTGGCCATTTAACTTTATTTTGTTGCATTATTAATATTCATGGCCGTATAGGCCATTTCATTTGTTGGCCGCATGGATATATTTTTGAGCCGCATACGGCCCATGCCATATTGAGCCGCATATTGTCAACTGCTTGTATGGCCAGTTAAATAATAATTTATGGTCGCATTATTGCTTGCATGAATATTTAATTTGAGCCGCATGGCATACTTGCATTAATTGCGAGTCCCACTATCTTTTGTCTTATTTGTCATTACAATTATATTATTATTATTAATTATTGTGTGATTCTAAGTTGCTTCCCTAAATTCAAATTGTTAGTGTAATGATTGTTAGTGACTTCCTGGCCACATGTAATAATATTCCTGAGCCGCATGAGTCCTCCACGGCCTTGCCCCTGCTAATATTTAATCACCACTTGTATGCTTGTGCCATTAATTTAATCTGTTCCCTGACACGATGGTGACCCATTGTGGTGCACTTTTGACATGACATGACATGATAGTGATCCGCCATGGTGCACTCCTAACAAATAAACTTAACATGATAGACTTGACATGATAAACCTGACATGATGATTCTTGATAGTGGCCCGACGTGGCGCACTCCTGACAGTTGTTTGCAAAAACAAAAGTCTTTTATTTCACAAACTTTTAAAGAATAGTACAAAAGTACAAATGAATTCTGGGAAAGTACAACTATAGGAATCCGATTAGAAGACGATCGCTTTATCCCTTGGACGATGTGAACTTTGAAGACGATAGCCTCTGAAGAATGCAGCAGCACTTGGACAAGAACTCCTGATCTCTGATGATAATAATGATCTGATCCCCTTAATGAAGGACTTGAAACTATATTTATAGAGTTCTAGAAATAACTAATTTATAGTTATTCTGGATTGCGCATGATAAACTGCGCTGGAAACAGACTGCGCAGACTGCAAACTGCGCTGGCCATTGGGTAGTTACTCGATCGTGGGCTAACCATATTTAGACGCGTGGCATTATTTGATTGAAATACGCTTGGTCATGTGCAGACGGTTGCCACGAGGTAAACAATTGATGTCATGTAAGCCACGTGATAAATGTCAGTTATTTGATGAATCGCGCTAACCGAATAGCGCTAGCTTCAGACTGCGCTTCAGTGGATAGCGCGGGACTCGAGCTGGGTCAAACTGTGCTGAGGTTGGACTGGCAAACTGCGCTGAGGTTGTACAGCTATTCTCGAGCGTTGTGCTGCACAAGAAATGAACGGACTCCTTATTTTTTGGGCTGTCAGGCTGTCAGAAGATCTGATCTTTGTCAGGTAATGATGGCATTGCCACGTCAGCCTAGCGCGCTCGGATGGTAGCACAATTCAGCTCGCGTATTCGATTTGTAGCGCAGTTTGTTTCCTGTGCAGTCCATTTGAAGGGTACGCAATTGAGAATTCTCTGCTTATTTGATAGGTGCAACTTGATTTTTAGGACATACAAGACCCTCTTCAAAGTTTTTGAAATTAGAACAGATTCAAAGTTTCAAAATACTTTGAATTTCGAATTTAAAATAAAGTTGCGCTGATTGCGCTCTGGTTGCACGTTTGGAGGAATTAGCTCCGACTTTCTCGGCGCAATCGGAGGTGGCTGTTACACTTCTAAAAAACTATAAATAGTTTTCATTTTTCATTCTTTCATCCTTTACTTGCTTTCGAATTTTCAAGAGACAGAAGCTCCACCCCTACTCCGACTACTTCTTCTTCTTCTCGCCGTCGACATCAATGGCACCCAAACGAACGACCAACGAGAAGGAAAAGGCCCCTGCCGAACCTTCGACTCGTGTTGTGCCACGAGTATCTCGTCACGAGATGGGTCATCCAGCGCTTCAAGGTGAATGACGAACCATGATCGAAACCCTTTTTAGGATTTTTGATGTTTTTAGACCTTCATACCTCTCTCTTTTTAGAGATTGACGGTATTCGCGCCACCCTGTTTAGGGTTTCGGTTGCATATACAATAGTTTCCATTTTTATGAAAACTATATTCTTGCGCAATCGGATGGAAAGCGCTGACAAAATGTTCGGCACAATCCATCGTTTTGCGCAATTCCGTTGTGCCAGTGCAAACTGATATCTTGCGCAAGTATGTTAGCGCAATCTAATGTCTTACGCACATTGGCTGTGCTGGCGCAACCTGATAGATTGCGCATGCTGGCTATGTTGGCGCAATCTGATAGCTTGTTTCATACAGCGCAAGTTGATGATCTTTCTTTGATTTTGCATATACTGATCTTTGTTTCTTTATTGATGCAGTCAACCTCAGGGAAGATCCCAACTATGAGGTTTTTGCTGGATCTCTGTCTGAACCTGAATACAAGGAAGATCTCTCGCATGTGTCATTTCCTCAGTATGCCTTACCGTCATCTCGGCAAGCTGTCCTGATTGCACAAGACAATAAAACTTTACTGTGTCTGATGAACGGACAGCCTCTTCAAACTGCGGACACTGTTATCCATAAGAAACCTCTTTTCTTGTTTGGTGAGGCTTTTGACAAGAATTCTCAACCGAGACCTCGCATGGAACAGAGAATCTTCCAAAGGAGTAAGAAGACGATACTTCTGTCGGAGATCTCCAGATGCCTTCCTCTGTCCCGATATGCTTTTGCGAGCTATTCCAGAAGAATGGAATGGGACATAACTCCGTTGCAGCAAGCCCGAGTGGGAAATATCTGTGTTAAGAAGGGACCAGACCATAAAGATGTGTTTTACAGTTCCTCTAAGCGACATAGCTCCTTACTCAGAGGGTTAAAACCCGGTTGCATCCCGCCGGAAGATTCTTCCCTGCTGCTACCAGTGAGAACTCCAGTATTCGCAAATGAGTTTGCGAAGGTGGAAGGGAGGTATCCGGACTAAGATCTGCGATTGACAGGTCTTGTGAACCCGGATAATAAGAGATGGATCTGTATAGCCAATTGGATATTGGTCCAATTTGAAGCTCAGCTCAAGGAGATTGAGCTGTACCAAGCAGTGTATGCCACTGTTTATGGCTTCCCCCCAATCCTCATCTATTTCTCGCGTTGGCGGAGAGATACAATTATAGGACTGGGACTTTCATGACACCAAGCGGGGAAATTGGATTAGCTTTACATGAGATGAAGTACATCTCTCATCTGCCAATGGGGGATATCCCCTATGAAGAGTGTGTCCCGGCAAATGATGAGTTGGACAGACTGCGCCGGGAGAATACTGATATGGTAGCTGTCTTTGAAGAGCTCCTCTGCCACTACAAGATTTGCTCTCTATACTACAAGAGTGGCACAGCCGGTACCTACTATTCCACCAAATGGTTGCCGTACCTTTTTCTCAACCATATTATTGAGAAGGAGACCAAAGATCATGAGAACTACAATCCCAACTTCTTCAGACCGCTTAGCAATAGCGAAGTGATGGAGTTGATGGGACGCACATTGATATGGATATCAAGATTAAGGATGATCTTGAATATCCTCCTTTCAAGGAAGGGGACATCATTGAAAGCTACATGAGAATGGGCTACAGGCCCATATCGAAGAAAGCCCAGCTGGCAGGTTTTCTCACTTACTGGCTTCGACGATATGTCGTTCCTGGGGCCAGTGCAGTTGACCGCTTCCATCGCGGTGTACTGTTTGCTGTCGTCCGCCTAGTTTTCGGCTACCGGATGGATTTACTGTCAGCAATGACATGCAGAATGAACGCCGGCCTTCGTCTCTTCGTTGATTCGATGATTCGAGGAAAAGGTAAAAAGGGAAGTTTTCCTCGGCTGGAACTGTCGTACACATATCTGTTTGGATGGCTACTTCTACACCATCTTTCTTTGATGAATCCTAACATGGAGGCAGTGGGCGGCAGCTTTTTAAGAAGATTTTCTGGATGTAAGTGGATCTATACCGCTTTGAGAGACTGCCGGCGAACTCTGAATCTCGGCAAGGGATGGAACTTTTATTGCGTTCCCCCTCCAGTTGGTTATGAGCATATGTCAACCAACCTCGTCGACTCTATGAGGATGCAGCCTTTGGGCCATACAACTTTTGATTGGCTGAGGTCAATTCGGCCATCACACTTGGTGTATCGGTTTGAAGATGAATGTTATCTGGAGCCTTACCTCCCAAGCCATTTTGCGCACCAATTTGGTTATGACCAGTTTCATGTAGGCAATGCCATAATGTGCCTACATGAAAAAGGTTATTTAATTGATAGAGCCCGGCCTTGGGCATATTACAATGCCCGTGACACAAGGACGATGTTCTCGATGCCGACAAGAGACGATCGTGGCCCTCGCATGCTGTATACTTATTCGATCTTTTATACATCAACAAATACTTTTGCTGAGAACTTCAATCTAGCAGACAGCTTTGCGACGGCAACTCGATTTAGAAAAGGAGCACATGTTTTGGTGCTTCCTGGTAATGATGAAGAGCACGAGCCAGCTGATGCGCCTCTAGAAGCTTCGAGGGAAGCCAACTTCCCCGAAGAAGTCTACGAACCGCTGCGTGTCTCTCTGAAAGTTATAAGATCTTCGATCAAGGAGAAGAAGAGGAAGGCAGAAGAAACATCTTCTCCTGTCTTAAAGAAGAAGACCGCCGTGGACTCTTCAGAAAGAGTTACTACTCGCTCGCAGTCTTGGCAACAGGCTAAGACGGTTCATAGAGAAGAGGCAACCACCCCTACTTCCATCCAAAGAAAAACACACGTAGCAGATGTAGAGATTCCGAAAGAACCTCTACGCGGGACAAAATTAGCTTTCAGAAAGAAAGTAACCACTCCCCCGAGATCTGCCCATACATCGACCTTGATAAGTGTTGTTGCCGGGGTTATGATGCCTTCTCCTACACCGACTCCTGAGCATAGGCAAGAAGCTTCCAGTGCAGAGAAAGGAGACCAGGTTGTAGAGACAAGAGAGGATACCGCAGAGATAAAGGATGGGGCTGCAGAAGTAAGATAAGCAACTGCAACTCCAACCCCAATCAATGAGTCGGGATCATCTGTCGAAGTAGTATAATCTCCCACGCTTGCAACGAAAACTGCCCCTCTTTCAGCTACACCAAGATCGCGTAGGGCTGAAGAAGATCGACTGATGATCGAGGCCCTATAAGACTGTGACTTCGGCTTTCATGATAACGTAGATCCAGTCGACGCAAGTGATAGCAAGGAGAAAGCACGAGAAGAGGGTCCAGATGATGAAAAAACATCAACAGAGGATGTAAATGACACTCTGAATCCGAAAGAGGATGCTGATGCCCATGCGTCCCAAAAGAAGCACGCTGTTAATGAAGTAGTACCGGAGGAAGCTACTATCACCAATCAAAGAGGTATTGACTGATATTGATAATCTTCTTTTATAGATCATCAAATGACTGACATCTTAACTTTCTTTCATGCAGAAATTCAACCTTCTCCAATTCCTCCGGTATGCACTGATATAGTACAGGCAAAGGCGGTAACCAGCAGCAGCCGTCATTTATCAGGCGGCTCTGAAGCAGGAAGCAGTCAGACAGTGATGTCTGAAGCTACTTTTGCGAGACTGCAGCCTATGTTAACAGATGACAATCTTGTCACTAAACCCAACATTGGTAAGCTTTCCTTCATTTTGATCCCTCTTAATAGTTCTTAGTGACAGCAAACTAATAATGTTTTTGATCCCGTAGAAGAACATCTGGGAGGAGCAACTAGCTCCACTATGGCCCCCCTATCCAAAGAGACTGCAGCCCATGTTCAAGATGTTGAACTTCCGTCTTCACAGGCATCTGCCGCTGCAACTTCTATAGGAGTAGCGGCTGCACCCGGTGCAGCAGCTACCAACAAATTTATAATTGGTTCCTTCACCAACCTCTTCTTTACTTCATTAGGACCTTTAGTAGAAAATGTAACGGAAAAAGAGAATGTTGGTTTCATCACTGTCAGAAGTCCAACTTCTTATCTGATCGGCGCTATCCGAGACCAAGGCGATGAAGCTCAAGCTGCCTATCTTGAACATATACTGGATGAGCTGGAGGAATCGATTAAGATTTACAAAGATCTTAATCGGGGGGAGGTAGAGCCCCTGGTGAATGCTGAGTTTGAAAGGATGACTCGAGAACCTGAAGTCACGAAAGCTAATTTCAAGATTTTCTTGTACACTTTCACTACAAAGTCTTCAAAATATGACTCCCAGATGGAGATATTAGCGTCTGCTACTGGGGAGAAAGAAAAGAAGGTTGCTGAACTGAATGCAGAGTTTGCTCGGCTCCAAGAAGAGTTGAGAATCGTTCAACTTGCTCTTGAGGAAGAGACTACACAGCATCAAGCTGCAGTTCAGCAACTAGACATTCTGACCCATGAGAAGAATGAGTTTGTCAAGTCTCATCAAGATGAAATCGCTTGCCGACTAGTGACCTTGCCGACATTTGACGATAAATCTGGAATGGAGGAAGCTAGAAAGCGGGTGCTGGATTCTCGTGAAGAACGACTTCAAACCTTGAAGCAGCAGATAGCTAGTTTGATGACCCCACCGATTGAGTAAAGAAAATCTTTTGTATTTTCTCCTTTTGTGATATGTCTTTTTGTAATGCCTTTTATTTTGATCAATAAAAAGACATTATTTTGTGGCTCTATTATTTATTGCATATTCCATTACGGATATAAATAATAGCAATAGAAAATATTTTCAGAGGTTCAGGACATGATATATTTCTTGATTTAGAAAATAATTATATTCATTACATCTGCTCAGAGGTAATGTGGACATGGCAGAATATAATTTGTTGAATATCATTATTTTGGTAAACAACTTAATCAGAGATAATAAATACGTGACAAGTTGCTGATATGGATGAACGAATGAGTCGTCAGAATGTATGAACGAAATGAATCGTCGGGATGAACGGATGAACCGTCGTATAAATGAGATGAACGGACGAACCTTCAGGTGAATGGAATGAATGAGTGAACCGTCGGGTGAATGGAATGAATGGGTGAACCGTCGGATGAATGGAATGAACGGGTGAACCATCGGATGAATGGAATGAACGGGTAAACCGTCTGATGAATAGAATGAACGGGTGCACCGTCGAGTGAATGGAATGAACGGGTGCGAAGAACGCGTCGCTTCGATGTTTCAAGAATCTCTGCCTATAAGAAGAACAGAAATTTAGATGGAATGATCACTTTCACTTTTAACACAAAAATTTCGTCTGAAGATGCATCCAAGAAGGCTGAGATTGTCCCGAAGGTTGAAGAAATCACGGAGGAATGTCCAGCCGAACCAAACCAGCCAAAGCAGACGGAAGCGGAGGAAGGTTCGTCTGCACCAAAGCCGCCAAGGGACATCTTGGACGTCCTGGTTTAGCCAGGGCAGACTGAAGAAGAAGAAGTCATGAGGATGGCCGCTTGCGCGTTTCTGGTGAAATCGAGCAAGGATGTCCTCGGCTCTTTTGCCGACTATGTTTTTGAAAAGGACGATCGTGGTCCTCGTCCTGTCTTTAAGAAGGACGATAGTGATTCTCGTCCTTGATATCATGTAACATCGTTTATGATAAAATAAAAATTAAACTTTATTTATGAACTGTCTTGTTGTATTTATATGAAATCCCTGTTATATTCATACATAGTACTTTTTAAGGAATTTGCCATTGATAGGCATCATTGCAACTCGACCATCCAGCTCTGTGAGTTGATAGGCTCCATTTTAGAAGACTTTGCTCACGATATAAGGTCCTTCCTATTTTGCATCGAACTTGTCTTTACTCATGTGAGTCATAGTCATGGGACGTCTGACTGTAAGAACGAGTTCTTCTTTCTGAAAGGCTCTGACTTTAACTTTGCGATTAAAAGTCTTTGAGATGCGGGCTTGATACAATTCAATATGTTGTTGAGCCAATAGTCGTTTCTCGTCGAGCGCTTCTAGTTCTTGAAGTCGAAGAAGATCATTGTTCTCCGTAGTAAGTTCATTAGCGATAGCAATTCTCAAGGAAGGAATTTGAAGTTCCAGAGTTAGAACTGCTTCACAACCGTACACCAAAGAGAAAGGTGTACAACCTGTGGGGTTGCGGACCGTAGTACGGTAGGCCCATAGACATTCTCCAAGCTTTTCACTCCAGTTTCGTTTGTTGGTAGACATAAACTTCTTAAGGAGCTTGATAATAGTTTTGTTAAAGGCCTCAGCCAAGCCATTAGCAGCCGTGTTGTAAGCTGTAGAAACGACATTGTCAATCCGATGATCATCACAGAATCTGGTGAACTTTTGACTGATGAACTGAGGTCCGTTGTTATGAATGATTCATCGAGGTACACCAAACCCGTAAATAACGTGGTGTTTGACGAAGTTGATAACGCTGCTGGTTTTGACTTCAGCCAAAGGTATAGCTTCGGCCCACTTAGAGAAATAATCAGTTATTGCTAATATAAACCGATGTCCTTTAGAAGAAGAAGGATTAATAGGACCTATAATATCCATGCCCCAAGCTTCAAAAGGCCAGGAAGCAGCAGTCAGATAAAGGAATTCCGACGGTTGATGGATGAAATCTGCGTGGATTTGACAAGATCGACATTTTCTTGCATATTCGATAGCATCAGACACCATAGAGGGCCAATAGTAACCCATTCGTCGAATACGATCTTGCAGTTTAGGGCCGGGTTGATGTGCTCCGCAAACACCATCATGAGCTTTACGTAATACTTGCTTCGCTTCATCACCAGCAAGACAACGCAAGAGTAGGCTGTCATAAGTCTGTCGATAGAGAGTTTTGGTAGTCTGATTGTAGTAAAATCGGAGAGATCATCGGAGAATACTCGTAGCCTCCTTAGGATCTTCAGGAAGTATGTCGTGAACTACGAAATCAATGAAGGGAGCTCTCCAATCTTCATTGATAACATTGACTTCGGGGAGGTTACTGAACTCAATGTTGCGATTATTTTCAATGCAGAACAACTCTCTGTTGGAAACAACAACCACTTGTTGTCTCCTGACGAGAATTGCTAAGACTGCTGCGAGATTAGCTAAAGCATTACCTCAGTGTTACAAGCTCGTCGAACATATTCAATGAAGAAAGCTTTGAATGATGTAGCCGTGTAAATTGCAGCTTCATGATAGGGCACTAGATCTTGATGGCGAACTTCATATGTTCCTCTAACCTGATTGACAACCAGTTTAGAATTGCCGTAGACTTCAAGATATTCGACTTCCAGTTGTTTTGCTAATTGGAGTCCAATAAGCAAGGTATTGTATTCAGCCACATTATTAGAGCATGGCTGATCTAAGGAATAAGCTCTTTGGATAGCTAATCCTTCTGGAGAGACTAGTACAATTCCAACTCCTGCAACAATGGTCCCATTGGGTCCGATCCGGGATGCTTCGTCGAAGAACAGACGCCAGGTAGGAAATTCTTCAAAGATCATATTTGATTCCAATGTTTTATCTGGAATTTTGTCATAAAGCTTAGATGTCTCCGGAACAGGATGAGCCGCTAAAAAGTCAGCCAGTGCTTGACCCTTAACAGACTTTTGTGGAACATAAACCATGTCGTATTGGGCTAGCAGAATGGCCCATATAGCCAATCGAGAATTGAGTGTGCTAGGCTTCTTCATCAGTACTCGAAGAGGATTAACTCGGGAAATGACGTGAATGGTTTGGCCAATGATATAATGTCGAGTCTTTTGAACAGCGAACATAAGATCTAGACATTCTTTCTCAACCGGACTATAACGGTGTTCAGCACCAATCATAGTACGACTAAGATAGTAGATGGCTTGTTCATGGCCTTCTTTGTTCTTCTGGGCAAGTAAAGCTCCCAATGAATGATCCATAGCGCAGACATACATTAAGAATGGTATGCCTGAGATTGGTGGCACCAAGACTAGTGGGTTCATCAGGTATCGCTTTATATCATCGAATGCTCATTGACATTCTTCGGTCCAAACGAAAGATACACCCTTCTTCATTAACTGAGTAAACGGTCTGCAGCGTCCAGACAGATTTGAAATGAATCTCCTGATGTACGCAAGTCGACCTTGGAATCTTCGAAGCTCTTTTAAGTTGCGTGGAGGACGCATCTCTTGAATGGCTTTGATCTTCTCGGGATCCACGTGTATACCTTTAGAGGTAATAACGAAGCCGAGAAATTTACCACTAGAGACACCCAAGAATGACTTGGTGGGATTTATTTTTAACTGATGTTGGCGCATTAGATTGAAGATAATTCTTAAATCTTGGATGTAATCTTCCATTAGACGACTATTGACAGCAATATCGTCAATATAGCATTCGACAGTCTTGCGCAAATGATCTCGAAAGATGGTATTCATAGTTCGTTGGTAAGTTACACCAGCATTTTTGAGACCAAATGGCATCACAGTGTAACAATAGACTCCGCGAGGGGTGCGAAAAGAAGTATGTTTTTTATCTTCAAGGTTCATCCGAATCTGATTGTATCCGGAGAATCCATCCATGAAGGATATCCTTTCAAACCCACAAGTATTATCGATCATGACATCTGTAATAGGAAGTAGAAATTCATCCTTTGGACAAGCTTCATTAAGATCCCGAAAGTCGATGCAAACTCGAACTTTGCCAGTTTTCTTCAAGACCGGGACAACATTGGCTACCCAATCTGGATGTTATTCTTCTCGAATAAAGCCACAAGCTATGAGCTTTTTGACTTCATCATCAATTGCATTCATCATTTCTGGCTTGAATCGCCTTTGCTGTTATTTGATTGGCTTTGTATTAGGCAAAATATTCAGTTTATGAGTAGCAACTTTGGGATCTAAACCTGGCATGTCTTCATAATTCCAAGCAAAGACATCAATGTATTCTCGAATAAGAAGAATTAATTCTTGCTTATCTGCCTCTGGAAGACTCTTGCTGATGAATATTGGACGAGGTGACCCGTTTTCTCCTACGTCAATTTGAACCAATTGATCTTCGGTAGGAGGTTTTTGTTGTTCAAATCGGAGTTCCCATTGGGTGTCCATTCGTTGAGCCCAAGGATCTGTTTCGGGATTTTCTTCGATATCTTCGTCATAGCCTTCCGGGAGTTCAGCGGAGACCATGTTAGAAGATACGATCAATCGATGAACTTGACCGATGCTGGTGTCAGAATCCCATGATATGGAATCAGAAGAATTAGAGCGCTCCTCACTATCGGATTCGGAGACTTCTGGGGATAAGACCGGAGGTGAAGCATATCCGAGACCTCTTTTCGTCCTGCTGTAGTACATCTCTAATTTCTCTTTCGGAACAACCGTACGGATAGGAGTTCGTCTACCCTTACCGTAATTGAGGCCATTCTTGAAGTCTTAACCCATCTTTCGGATGATGTCTTTTGAATGTTGACTGTAACGACGAAGTTGGAGACATCCCATATCGTTATTTTTGTTATCATCTGTATAGCTGAATTTTTGTTCTGGCCCTTTACTAAAAAGTATTGGACTTTCACCTCTCTTTCGAGAAGGGACAACAAAATATGAGTCATCTGGATGTTCAAATAATACTTCCGTCTGAAGGGATTGTATGACTCCTATTGTGAATGACTGAAAGCTGTCTAGCATATCCAAATAGCATTTAGTATGATAAATGACATCAGTATACTGGAAAGTAGATGCTTTTTCATTGATTTGTACATCCATATTTACAACAGGACCTTTAGCCTTAGCAGGCTTGGTCAGATCGATTACAAGAGGAGGAGAAGAAGAGCGAAGAGAATTGGACTTGTTGCGACGAAGGTCGATAACAAGCGGCTCAGAAGAGGTGAGCTCCCTTTGATCTTTGTTACGACGGAGGTCGATAACCAGTGGCTCAGAAGAGGTGAGCTCCCTTTTATCCTTGTTACGACGTAAGTCGATAACCAGTGGCTCAGAAGAGGTGAGCTCCCTTTGATCTTGAATATCACCAGTTGATTGCTTCTGGGCTGGCAGATAAATAGTTAGTGGTTTGGAGGATTGAGGATGAGAGATACGCCCTTTGACAGGTATAATGAGAGTATCACTGGGCACTGCTTCCTGTTCTTCTTCACCATCCATGGCCAAAACTACCTTCATAAACTCTTCTTTGTACATGCGAGCGTCGTTGCAATATGCTTCAATGCCTTTAAACGGGTAGAGATCCGCAACTTCTTTTTGGACTTCTCCTTTGTCATCAACGTACTTGAAGCATTGATGGAGAGTAGAAGGAACAATGTTGTGTTCAGGAAGGAATGGTCTCCCCAGAAGAGCATTATAGGAACAACCATGGTTGTCTATAATGTAGAAGGTCACCTTCGTACGAAGATTGCCGATTTGGAGTTTTAGGCGTATCTTGCCTAAAGGTTCATTTCTTCCCTGGTTGAATCCCAGAATGGTAGTGATAGTGCCAGAGAGGCTATGCACTGGAATCTTCAGAGCATCCAACATTGTCTTAGGCATGATGCTGAGTGCTGACCCTGGGTCTATCAGAATACGATCGACCTTCATGGAGTCGACATATCCTGTAAAGTAGAGAGGACAGTCATGTCGATTGTCTTCCATTAACATGTCATCTTGTGTGAAGGTAATATTTAGAATTAATTCCAGCACACTATGACAATGGAGACAAGAGACATGTTCTGACTCAGGTTTCTTAAGAAGAGTAAGGCAAGTGTCTGCCTGTATCAAAGCTTCACTCAATATTTCTCGAGTCTCTTTAGAGAGGCGTAAGAGCTCGAAGATAGACAGCCTAGCCGGTGTGTTGGCCAGTTGCGCCAATATATCAAAGTTATATGACTTTTCAAGTCCAGAGGCGGATGATTTCTTCAAAACTTTGTCGAAACGGACTTGTTGTTTGCCTTTGTCGGCTAATGTCGGCTTAGGAGGAGTTGGTTCCACAACCGGTAATGATATAGAAGGGATACCCTCTGTAGAGGCAGGCTGTACTGGAATAGCCTCGGAAGACGAAGCAGGGTCCTCCTGAGTTTCGAGATGCTCCCGTAGATAGGTTTTCCCTGACCTGGTGCCCAACAAGATCTCTTCTTCAACTATGGGGTCAAAAGACACCATGTTGCAGCTCTTTGTCTTGCCCTTGGAGCGTTGTTTGGAGGAAGAAGGAGCTTTAAAATCTTTAACAAGATCAGGATGGATCCACATAATCTCGCCATTATCAAGGAATAAGGGGACAAGACCTTCACTTTATGGAGGAGGACGATTTTTAATCTCAAGAGTAGCCCTGGGAATGGAGACGATGCCACTCTGCACCACTTGTGGCGGGAAGTCACCAAATTGTACAGAAATCATATTGGCTGTAACAGTCTTTTCATCCTGTTGGAGAGTGATAACACCGGCGTTGACTAGCTCTTGAATCTTGCCTTTGAGCACATAGCATGCCCGAGTAGGATGCCCTATGAACCTGTGATAAACACAGTACTTAGGGTGGTCAGTCTTACCGACTTTATCAGGCTTCTTCGGGTCAGGGAGTTGCAATTTGTTGTTTTTGAACAAACAGTTGAAGATACTCGATGTATTATTTTTTATCAAAGGAATACTCTACTTTTGGACGAGGTTCCTTTGGTTGAGGTGCAGAAGGAGCAGAGGTAGACATGGGTTGAGCCACGTTGACGGCCAAGGATTCCTTGTTCTTGAGATTGATATTCAAGGTTTCTTTGTTCTTGCGGTTATTCTGGCGATTATCGCCACCAGATGCGGAAGACTCATCTTGATCAGGGTTGGACATGTGTACCCCCAACTGCTTGAACTTCTCGGCACTCACTTCAGCTGCTTTAGCGTTGACAATGAATGACGGCCAGTCCTGGAACTGTGTTGACCCCGTCCACATGCTGATGATAGGCAACAAGTTTGACTTACAAGTGTCTATCGTTATAACAGATGGGGTTCCGGGAGGCATTTTGAGTGCTTCTCGACGGAATCGTTCAATGAAACTCTCAGTAGTTTCATTATGTCTTTGCTTGATCTTGTTGAGGGCGGATATAGTCATATCGTTGATACCTTCGTAGAATCGTTCTAGGAACATCTGCTTGAGCCCGACAAAGAAAGTAATAGAGCCGTCAGGCAGGCTGCGGTACCAATCATATGCTGTACCGGCTAAACAGCCGACAAAGACTCTGGTAAGAAGAGCATCACTTGGCTGGAGCTGGACAGTCATTACCTCGAAATGGTTAATGAACTGACTCAGGGAAGTGCTTCCGTCAAACAGCATGATTGTAGGAATCTTGTACTTTGGAGGGAATGGAACTTCCTTCCATTCTACTGGATAAGGTTGTTTGATCCTAAGCCTCTGTAAACCATCTTTCTCTTTGAAGGCTTCGAACTGATTACGTAGTAGTTTTATAGCCTCATTGGCATCTCCTGAGGATGGAGAAGTAATAGGCTGGCTCACCGTGTTAGGAGGAGGAACAACATGGTAAGCACTACCCCCAGCCCCTGAATGACTGGTGTAACTTGAATAGAAATTGAGGCTACAGGAGGAGATGGTACCCCCAGACCTGCATTGACAGGCACCGACGATGCTATAATCTCTGGATTGACAGCAGGTGCCGTCGGTGATACTGTATGTTGAGCTATGATAACGGTATGCATATTTGTGATCATTTCAGCCATAGTTTTCAATTTTTCTTCCAGGGCGGCTATTCGTTGGTCTTGACTAGCCGAACTAGAAGCGTCTGGATCTTCAGTGACAACATAGGCTGACACTTCTCTGGGTACAGTAGAAGACACTGTCTGCTCAGAGCTTTCGCTGTATGCATCATAATCAGAGAAGGAATCATCCCCTGAGTGAGAAATGGAGAGATGAACAGAAGGATCTTGGAGAGTATTCCTTTGACCGATTGTGTCTCGGCTTCGGGATCGGGTGTGTTGGAATACCCTTTCAGAGGATTCATAGAGTAAATCCAGATATCGTTGACTGGGCTTACGGGGTTTGCCGTGTTTTGAACACTTCCTACCTCCGGTGTCTCGAGAAGCCATGTTTACAGAGGCATAGAGCACCTCGTCTTCATCTTCGGACATTGGTTCAGAAGTTAAACGATCAAAGACAGATCGCTTTGTCATATGGCAACAACACTTGATAACCACCTTGTGATTACAATGACGTTCCAGTGGTTGGATCGAAGGTGTGGAAGTGTTGTTCCGCTTCTGCTTGAGATGTTCCCGGAGATCGAGAATATGTTCTTTGACGACATTCGGAACATGATTCCGATTCTTCAAATGCTTTGTCCCATGAGTATACAGAGAAGTACTCACTTCATTAGCATAGGTATTGGGATTTTTCCTCTTGGAAGTATGCTTTTGATGCAAATTTTCCTTTGGCATCGGTTGCTTGCGTTTCATAGAAGCTGGTCTGTTGAGATAAGTCCGTAAATCGGCAAATTCACCCCTAGGGGCCTCTGTCTGAGACACTAGCAATTTCTCATGCTTCGAATGGGATATCCGAAGAGTTGGAAGATCTTGAAAGTGTACAACTGGAGTAGGCAAGATGCCTCTCTGATCAATATTCTTCCCTTTAGCAGGGAGAGTTTTTGTACTGTTTGGTGCCGAGGCACATTCAGATGGATCTTCTGTGGTAAAAATCGGAGAAGACTGAGAAAAGACCAAAGGACCTTTTCCTTTATTTTGTGAAGAAGGGTTGGCTAAAGAGCGTTTCCCTCTGTTGTTTTTCGAGTTCTGGACTGTGGAAGATTGGAAAAAGACCAAAGGGCCTTTCTGTTTAGGCTGAGACGAAGGTGGAACAGTCAAACGACTACCCTTGTGGGTTGCGCAGGAACAGAAGAAGCAGCAACTTGCTCTCTGGAGATGATGACAGAGGGCTCCTTGGCCATAGAACAAGCAGGAGGTACAACTTGTGTCTTAGAAGAAACAACAAGTAAAGTTTTGGCAACAGAGGGCTTGAGTTGTGCTCTGTTTGAAGGAGTGGTAGATTGCGCAAGATGGAAAGACTTCGCCAATTGTGCCAGAGGAAGAGAGGTTTTGGATTTTGCCAGTGCAGCATAGGTTGTGGATTGCGCTGCAGCAAGAGGAGCAGTGCACTGCACATGGGCAGTAGGAGCTCTGGCTTGCGCTTTGGCAGCACAGGTGATATTTTGCGCAAGGACAAAAGAGGCTATTGGTTCCTTGGCAGCAGAGACAGCAGGCTGCGCAGATGACTGCACAGAGGATTGCACAGAGGACTTTGAAGTCCACACTGAACGGACCTTGCTCTTGGCAGAGGCCACAGTGCGACGAGTAGCCCCAGAATTGATCATCGCTTCGTAGGCAGTCTGGTTGACCTTCACAACCAGCGTCTTCTGCGTTTTTCCAATAGACGCAACGTCATATTGAGTTGTCACTTCCTCGTCGGAGGAGAAAGTCGTCCCCAGCAGAGTCGCCATTTTGTTTGCAAAAATAAAAGTCTTTTATATTCACAAACTTTTAAAGAATAGTACAAGAGTACAAATGAATTCTGGGAAGTACAACTATAGGAATCCGATCTAAAGACGATCGCTTTATCCCTTGGACGATGTGAACTTTGAAGACGACAGCCTCTGAAGAATGCAGCAGCACTTGGACAAGAACTCCTGATCTCTGATAATAATAATGATCTGATCCCCTTAATGAAGGACTTGAAACTCTAATTATAGAGTTCTAGAAATAACTAATTTGTAGTTATTCTAGATTGCGCATGATGAATCGCGCTGGAAACAGACTACATAGACTGCAAACTGTGCTGGCCATTGGGCAGTTGCTCGATCGTGGGCTAACCATATTTAGACGCGTGGCATTATTTGATTGAAATGCGCTTGGTCGTGTGCAGATGGATGCCACGTGGTGAGCAATTGATGTCATGTAAGCCACGTAATAAATGTCAGTTATTTGATGAATCGCGCTAACCGAATAGCGCTAGCTTCAGACTGCGCTTCAGTGGATAGCGCTGGGACTCGAGCTGGGTCAAACTGCGCTGAGGTTGGACTGGCAAACTGTGCTGAGGTTGTACAACTGTTCTCGAGCGCTGTGCTGCATAAGAAACGAACGGACTCCTCGTTTTTTGGGCTGTCAGGCTGTCAGAAGATCTGATCTTTGTCAGGTAATGATGGTGTTGCCACGTCAGCCTAGCGCGCTCGGGTGGTAGCGCAGTTCAGCTCGCACGTTCGATTTGTAGTACAATCTGTTTCCTGCGCAGTCCATTTAAAGGGTGCACAATTGAGAATTCTCTGCTTATTTGATAGGTACAACTTGATTTTTAGGACATACAACAGTGAACATGACATGATATATAGATATTTCTTGAATTGCTGTTGCGACGGCCAACATGACATGACAAGATTGAATGGCCTGGACACCATGGACGATTGTGCTTGTACAAATGAACCCGTCTTGTCTTGCATCATGTCTAGGACAGGGATCCCTGAGTACCACGGTCAGGGGTACCTACTAAAAAGGACTAAGGCTAATAACTAGAATAACATAGTAGTCATGATGAGATTTCCCAGCTACAGGCAATCCCGTTATCTGGGTGCCCCACTTGGGATCTGTAGCCTGCCGTCGAGTAGGGCACATTTCCAATACACTATCATGTGTTGCACCCTCTAAGTTACATAAGGGTACATGCGTTTCCTGGACGATGTACCCGCTTGAATTCAACCCCTAATTGCGTCCGGATAGCCTGGATGGTCTGCAGGGCTTGTGGCTGTGGAATAATCTCACTACATCTTGCTAGTAACTAGGCCTGTGATAACCCTAGTTAGTTAAAGTATCAAGCCGTACTTATTGCTTGACCGTAAAATGTTGGATGGGGAATAATCAATCTAGTCTTGTCTTGATCCTGTACAAGATTGTTACATGTCCTGATTTCTTATTTTATCTTGCCGATAAATGGTGGAAGAAACCAAGTTCTATTCAGACGAAGGGTTACAACCTCGGTCCTTGTTTGGTTTACGTGTTGTAACCAGGTTATCTGAATAGTCCCATGGTTATCTCATCGTATATCACCTGTCATGCTTTTCTTTAATTACTGTCGTTTACTATGAAATTATATTCTTATGCTATTTGCTGGTTTTAGTTCCTAAGTGAAGCCTCCTTTGTGGCACTTGCTCTTTCTGGGGTCTGATCCAGCTGGTTTTGTATGGCCAGATACCGGAGCAACTCCCGAGGATCCACCGACTTTCCAGCCAAATTGTGACCACTAGACGGAATCCTGGCAACGAGTGGGTTTATTTTGGCTCTCCCACTCTATTGTAAAATTATTCTCTTGAGGCGTTTAGCCGCCGAGCAAGTGTTAGCTCGTGAACATTTTTACTTACTGTCTGCCTACGGGCTGTAACATGATTGACAAATCCTAAGGTTGATCATGTATAACTAAACTTTTGCTAGTCCTCATATTTTGTAACGACTAGCTTCATGATCAGCTGAATATATAATATTTGGAACGCCTTACTATCGTATATTTGGTGATCTTACATCATGTAACATTTCCTTATTTGCTTGTGATTGAGACACTAGGCTTGTTCATGACCATAAGAGACTGATGGATTGTAGTTAAACCCTCATATATCTAGACAGCCGTGACCGTATAATGAGGTGGATTCCATTTTATTATACGTAGCTGGCTATGTACGCCCCCGCTCTCCAGTATTTTGGTTCTGGGGCGTGACAATTCATATTTACCTTAAGATACTAACTTGGTATCATGAGAAACCAAGATACCCCTCAAATATCTAACTAACTATCTAATATACTAACATAACATCTTAACTAATATCTGACATATAGCCTATAGTATATCGGTAAACCCCTTTACCTTGAAGGTAAACTCAATACCTTACCTTGTAGGCAAACCAGTACCTTAAGGTAAAAGGTAAATCTAAGATACACTATCTACTCCTAAGATACTAACATCTAGTATCCTAAGATACTAACTATCTTAAATCTAACATCTACTAGACACTAACTAACTAACCATCTAATCTTCTAACTCTAACATATCGTAGATACTAAGATATCTATATGCACTAATTATCTTAACTTCTAAGACAACTCTAACATATCCCAACTAACCTTAATACTAATACTTGATACCAAATAGGGTACCTTACTCAAGTCCCAATACTCTCTTATCCTTACTCATGATACTTGAGTGTCACGATACTAATATCATCATGGTACCCAAGTATCACACTAGTACCTTTTTCAAAACTTTAATATCTTGACACATAACTTATTTATATTTGGCTTATTTGATAACCATTTGTATCAACATAAACACACACTAACTAACACATATTATCTAACAATAATATATATATG
The DNA here is from genome assembly GCA_029216955.1 of Iris pallida. Lineage (NCBI taxonomy): Eukaryota > Viridiplantae > Streptophyta > Magnoliopsida > Asparagales > Iridaceae > Iris > Iris pallida. The sequence continues at coordinate 16,791,843 of JANAVB010031019.1, read as the reverse complement.
TACTATATCATACATATTCTTGACAACCTATGATACTGTAACGCCCCAGAATCAAAATACTGGAAAGCGGGAGCGTACACAGCCAGCTACGTATATAGAAGTGCAACCCACCTCGTTATACGATCACGGTTGTCTAGATATATGAGGGTTTAACTACAATCCATCAGTCTCTTATGGTCATGAACAAGCCTAGTGTCTCAATCACAAGCAAGTAAGGAAATGTTACAATATATAAGATCACCAAATATACAATAGTAAGGCATCCCACACATTACATATTCAGCTGATCATGAAGCTAGTCGTTACAAAATGTGAGGACTAGCAAGAGTTTAGTCATACATTATCAACCCTAGGATCTGTCAATCATGTTACAGCCCGTAGGCAGACAGTAAGTAAAAATGTACACGAGCTAACACTTGCTCGACGGCTAAACGCCTCAAGAGAATAATTTTACAATAGAGTGGGAGAGCCAAAATAAACCTACTCGTTGCCAGGATTCCGTCTAGTGGTCACCTTTTGACTGGAAAGTCGGTGGATCTTCGGGAGTTGCTCCGGTATCTGGCCATACAAAACCAGCTGGGTCAGACCCCATAAATAGCAAGTGCCACAAAGGAGACTTCACTTAGGAACTAAAACCAGCAACTAGCACAAGAATGTAATTACATAGTAAAAGACAGTAATTAAAAAAAAACATGATAGGTGATATACGATGAGATAACCATGGGACTATTCAGATAACCTGGTTACAACACGTAAACCAAACAAGGACCGGGGTTGTAACCCTTCGTCTGAACAGAACTTGGTTTCTCCCACCATTTATCGGCAAGATAAAATAAGAAATCAGGAAATATAACAATCTTGTACATGATCAAGACAAGACTAGATTGATTATTCCCCATCCAACATTTCACGGCCAAGCAATAAGTACGGCTTGATACTTTAACTAACTAGGGTTATCACAGGCCTAGTTACTAGCAAGATGCAGTGAGATTATTCCACAGCCACAAGCCCTGCAGACCATCCAGGCTATCCGGACACAATTAGGGGTTGAATTCAAGTGGGTACATCGTCCAGGAAACGCATGTACCATTATGTGACTTAGAGGGTGCAACACATGACAGTGTGCTGGAAATGTTCCCTACTCGACGGCAGGCTACAGATCCCAAGTGGGGCGTCCAGATAACGAGATTGCCTGTAGCTGGGAAATTTTTTCATGACTACTGTGTTATTTTAGTTATTAGCCTTAGTCCTTTTTAGTAGGTACCCCGGACCGTGGTATTCAGGGGTCCCCGTCCTAGACATGATGCAAGACAAGACGGGTTTATTTGTACAAGCACAATCATCCACGGTGTCCAGGCCATTCAATCTTGTCATGTCGTATTGGCCATCGCAACAGCAATTCGAGAAATATCTATATATCATGTCATGTTCACTGTCAGGAGTGCGCCATGTCGAGCCACTATCAAGAATCATCATGTCAGGTTTATCATGTCAAGTCTATCATGTCAAGTTTATTTGTCATGAGTGCACCACGGCGGATCACTATCATGTCATGTCATGTCATGTCAAAAGTGTACCACAACGGATCACCATCGTGTCAGGAAACATATTAAATTAATGGCACAAGCATACAAGTGGTGATTAAATATTAACAGGGACAAGGCCGTGGAGGACTCTGCGGCTCAGGAATATTATTACATGCAGCCAGGAAGTCACTATCAATCATTACACTAACAATTCGAGTTTAGGGAAGCAACTTAGAATCACACAATAATTAATCATAATAATATAATTGTAAAGACAAATAAGACAAAAGATAGTGGGACTCGCAGTTAATGCCAATATACCATGCGGCTCAAATTAAATATTCATGCAAGCAATCATGCGGCCATAAATTATTATTTAACTGGTCATGCAAGCAGTTGGCCATATGCGGCTCAACATGGCATGGGCTGTATGCGGCTCAAAAATATATCCATGCGGCCAACAAATGAAATGGCCTATGCGGCCATGAATATTAATAATGCAACAAAATAAAGTTGCATGGCCAACTTTAATGCATGCATGCAACTATTTAGCTAAGGCAATTATTTAATCCATGCGGCTAACTTTACGTAAGCAATTAATAAATAAATGCTTGGCCATGCATGCAAGCATGCGGCCAAGCTACTGTTCCCTCATGCGGCGAAGCTAATTACTAATATACATAATGCATGCGGCAAGCTTATATACATAATGCATGCGACAAGCTTATTCACATACGGCCAGCAACTTGGAATGGTCAAGATTAAATGCAAGCATTATATTAGCAAAGGCCATGCATGCATTATTAAATGCATGCAAGCTTATACCAGGCAAGCTTAATTCCAAGCAAGCAACTTTATTTAATTGATGCATAAGCCTATGCATGCAAGCATGCAGCTATGGCCAACTTTCCATGCAATGCAAGCAAAGCTAAGCATTAAATAGACTAATGCATATAATATAGGCTAATGCATATAATATATAATATATATGCATGCAATCATGCGGCCATGGCCAACTCTATTATATATAAGCATGCATTAGATTAATGGCCTATGCGGCTGACTATTGGCTACTAGCCCATGTGGCCAAGAATAGGTCATACATGCGGCCAAGTATTTGGTTAAGGAATTTCATGCAAACTAATATATTACGCATACATTTAATGCAAGCTAAAAATGGAAAGGGCATTAAATGCATGTGCTGATGTAAGCTAAAATGGAAAGGCCATTAAATGCATGTGCTGATGCAAGCAAATATGGAAAGGCCATTAAATTAATTACTAATGCATGCAAGCTCTAAAGCATGCATTAAATATACAAGCTTATGCGGCTAAGCAATTAATTTAATGGGCCATGCGGCTCACACAAATAATTGGAGGGGGCATATGCGGCTCATCCTGCAATTGAGCCATGCGGCCAATAAATAAACACTTGTACGTGGCCAGCAAATATTTGACGGCCATGCGGCCAGAAATATTTGCTCATGCAGCCAGCAAATATTGAAAGTGCAATTACTGGCTTTCACAGAGAACATGTCCATGAAAAATACCATGGCCTCCATGCTCCACCGAACAACAATAGGAACCCATTTCCAGACTCCCGTAGGTCAAATTTGGACAAAATAAAATTTCTCTACAACATGGAACCATCAACTAGCAAAAATATGCAAGCTTGGTAGATCAAAACTCCTGAAAACCGAAAATACCACAAGGCTAGATTTACAAGAAATTAACCATGGAAATAAAAAAATGCTAAATAATAAAGTGGGTTAGAAACACATGAGGAAGACAATAGAACAATAAAAACGAACTTCCTCCATGAAGCAAGGTGCACTTGCCTAAACCTCCTTCTCTCTCTCAGGTAGGTGAGGAGTAATGGTGGGGAAGAAGAATAAATAAGGAGAGAGAATAAGAGTGGGATTAATAAATGGGAATGGTGGTGGTAGGTGGGGTTTTCTCCAACAAAACCGAACCAAGCCAACAAGCCGAACTGAACCAAGATAAACCAAGTAAAGAAATGCCCAAAATAAATTAAGCAGGGAGACATGCAATACGGGTCAAAATACGTACACGTATTCCAAATACGTAATATGAGATATGGGTATTACAACTCTACCCACCTTAAAAGAATTCCGTCCTCGAAATTTAATCAAGAGGCTAGAGATGCAAGGACAAGCTATACTAAGCAATCAATCATGCAGGCAAGGAATTTGAAGGAAGAAAGAAGAAGGAAGAAGGAAGACATCCTGCTAGAAACCTCTTTGCCGGTTCTGAATCTGAGCTTGGACCAGGGCATACTGCTGGGGTCTCTGCTGCTGGAATACTTAGGCCTGAGGCGGCAATGGCCTCGGAGGCTGGTACTGCTGCTGCACTGGTGGTGGTGCTGGTCCCCTTACCGAGAGACTAGTCTGGGCCGATGATGAACTGGCCCTATTTGGACAGGACCCTATCTTGTGGTCCGGTGCTCCACAAGCCCAACACGATCCCTGTGCTCTGTGACACTCCGAAACAACGTGTCCTGGCTTCCCACAATGAGTGCAGCCCATTGTGGAAGACTGCTTCTGCCTCTGTTGCTGAGGGGACGTGACCGACGTCACTAAGGCCGCCTGCCTCGGAGTTCCAATTGTCAAAGCCCTGACTGCCGGGACTGGTGCTGACGACTGGGTCATCTGGCCTTGAGATCGCTTCCGACCTTCGGTCCTGTCCACGATCCTGTGGGAGGTATACTCGTGCCTCCTGGCTGCCCTCAATACCGCATCGAAAGTCTGATGCTCAAACTTCTCCACTGCCAGCAGAATCTCTAAGTGGAGTCCCTGCTGAAACCGCTGGGCTCTATCGAACTCGGTCGCCACCAAGGTGGGAGCAAACCGACTAAGCCTGGAAAACTCGGCCGCATATCCGTCGATCGTCCTGCCCATCTGCTTCAGATTGGTGAACCTCGTCTGTAGATCATACCGAGCTATAGCATCAAAATACTTGGTTTGGAATCTCTTCCTGAATACTGCCTATGAAATAGGGGCCACTAATCCATTGGCCTGCGCTGCTCACCAGCTGTGGGCAAGATCTAGAAACTGCAGGCGCACTACGGCCACCTTCTCATTCTCTGGAGTCCTGGCTGCTTCTAGAATCACCCCTGTGACCTGAAGCCATGCATCTGCAGTGATCGCATCTTCACTGCCGTCGAAGAAGGGAGGGTTCAAGCGCTTGAAGCTGTTGGCCACGCTATTATCCTGATGACCTCCTCTGGTCAAAGCATCTGCCACCGCCTGGTGCAAGGCATCTCCACGATGATCCTGGAAAGCTAATAGGGACCTGATGAGACCCACCAAAGTGCTATCATCAGGTTCTGTAGGTTGGACGGGCTGAACTGGTGGCTCGGGATCCCCGGTAGGCATGACTCGGGAGGCTGCTCCATAGTGTTGGGCCTAATCTCCTGGTTGCTACTGGTCCATGGAAGGTGCTCCGCCTTGCTGATCAGCAGGTCTAGGAACAATGTCGCTAAAGAAGACGACATAGAAAACAATAAGGAAGGACCTGGACAGATCAAGGATACAAATATGTGATCAGGACAAGAATTTCAGGGATTCAGAGGATACAAACAGAGATCAAAGACGAGTACTGATCGAGACATCTATTCGATAAACCCACACATATCTTGATTCACAAGACCTGCAAGGGCCACCACTAAAACCATGTAACGCCCCAGAACCAGAATACTGGAGAGCGGAGGCGTACATAGCCAGCTACGTATATAGAAGTGTAACCCACCTCACTATACGGTCACGGCTGTCTAGATATATGAGGGTTTAACTACAATCCATCAGTCTCTTATGGTCATGAACAAGCCTAGTGTCTCAATCACAAGCAAGTAAAGAAATATTACAAGATGTAAGATCACCAAATATACAATAGTAAGGCGTCCCAAACATTACATATTCAGCTGATCATGAAGCTAGTCGTTATAAAATGTGAGGACTAGCATGAGTTTAGTCATACATGATCAACCTTAGGATCTGTCAATCATGTTACAGCCCGTAGGCAGACAGTAAGTAAAAATGTGCACGAGCTAACACTTGTTCGGAGGCTAAACGCCTCAAGAGAATAATTCTACAATAGAGTGGGAGAGCCAAAATAAACTCATTCGTTGCCAGGATTCCGTCTACTGGTCACCATTTGGCTGAAAAGTCGGTAGATCCTCGGGAGTTGCTCCGGTATGTGGCCATACAAAACCAGCTGGGTCAGACCCCAGAAAGAGCAAGTGCCACAAAGGAGGCTTCGCTTCGGAACTAAAACCAACAATTAGCATAAAACATAATTACATAGTAAAAGACAGTAATTAAATAAAAGCATGACAGGTGATATACGATGAGATAACCATAGGACTATTCAGATAACCAGGTTACAACCCGTAAACCAAACAAGGACTGGGGTTGTAACCTTTCGTCTGAACAGAACTTAGTTTCTCCCACCATTTATCGGCAAGATAAAATAAGAAATCAGGACATGTAACAATCTTGTACAGGATCGAGATAAGACTAGACTGATTATTCCCCATCCAATATTTCACGGCCAAGCAATAAGTACGACTTGATACTTTAACTAACTAGGGTTATCATAGGCCTAGTTACTAGCAAGATGTAGTGAGATTATTCCACAACCACAAGCTCTGCAGATCCGGACGTAATTAGGGGTTGAATTCAAGTGGATACATCGTCCAGAAAATGCATGTACCCTTAGGTGACTTAGAGGGTGCAACATATGACAGTGTGTTGGAAATGTGCCCTACTCGACGGCAGGCTACAGATCCCAAGTGGGGCGCCCAGATAACTAAATTGCCTGTAGCTAAAAAATCTCTTCATGACTACTGTGTTATTCTATTTATTAGCCTTAGTCCTTTTTAGTAGGTACCCCTGACCATAGTATTCAGGGGTCCCTGTCCTAGACATGATGCAAGACAAAACGGGTTCATTTGTACAAGCACAATCATCCACGGTGTCCAGGCCATTCAATCTTGTCATGTCGTGTTGGCCGTCGTAACAGCAATTCGAGAAATATCTATATATCATGTCATGTTCACTGTCAGGAGTACGCCACGTCGGGCCACTATCAAGAATCATCATGTCAGGTTTATCATGTCAAGTCTATCATGTCAAGTTTATTTGTCAGGAGTGCATAATGGCGGGTTACTATCATGTCATGTCATGTCAAAAGTGTACCACAACGGGTCACCATCGTGTCAGGGAACATATTAAATTAATGGCACAAGCATACAAGTGGTGATTAAATATTAGCAGGGGCAAGGCCGTGGAGGATTCATGCGGCTCAGGAATATTATTACATGCGGCCAGAAAGTCACTATCAATCATTACACTAACAATTCGGGTTTAGGGAAGCAACTTAGAATCACACAATAATTAATCATAATAATATAATTGTAAAGACAAATAAGACAAAAGATAGTGGGACTCGCAATTAATACAAGTATACCATGCAGCTCAAATTAAATATTCATGCAAGCAATCATGCGTCCATAAATTATTATTTAACTGGCTATGCAAGCAGTTGGCCATATGCGGCTCAACATGGCATGGGCCGTATGCGGCTCAAAAATATATCCATACGGCCAAAAAATGAAATAGCCTATGCGGCCATGAATATTAATAATGCAACAAAATAAAGTTGCATGGCCAACTTTAATGCATGTGTGCAACTATTTAGCTAAGGTAATTATTTAATCCATACGACCAACTTTACGTAAGCAATTAATAAATAAATGCTTGGCCATGCATGCAAGCATGCGGCCAAGCTACTGTTCCCTCATGCGGCCAAGCTAATTACTAATATACATAATGCATGCGGCAAGCTTATATACATAATGCATGCGGCAAGCTTATTCCCATACGGCCAGCAACTTGGAATGGCCAAGATAGCTTTGTAAATGCAAGCATTATATTAGCAAAGGCCATGCATGCATTATTAAATGCATGCTAGCTTATAACAGGCAAGCTTAATTCCATACAAGCAACTTTATTTAATTGATGCATAAGCCTATGCATGCAAGCATGCGGCTATGGCCAACTTTCTATGCAATGCAAGCTAAGCTAAGCATTAAATAGACTAATGCATATAATATAGGCTAATGCATATAATATATATATGCATGCAATCATGCGGCCATGGCCAACTCTATTATATATAAGCATGCATTAGCTTAATGGCCTATGTGGCTGACTATTGGCTACTGGCCCATGCGGCCAAGAATAGGTCATGCATGCGGCCAAGTATTTGGTTAAGGAATTTCATGCAAACTAATATATTAAGCATGCATTTAATGCAAGCTAAAAATAGAAAGGGTATTAAATGCATGTGCTGATGCAAGCTAAAATGGAAAGGCCATTAAATGCATGTGCTAATGTAAGCTAAAATGAAAAGGCCATTAAATTAATTACTAATGCATGCAAGCTCTAAAGCATGCATTAAATATACAAGCTTATGCAGCTAAACAATTAATTTAATGGGCCATGCGGCTCACACAAATAATTGGAGGGGGCATATGCGGCTCATCCTGCAATTGAGCCATGCGGCCAATAAATAAACACTTGTATGTAGCCAGCAAATATTTGACGGCCATGCGGCCAAAAATATTTGCTCATGCAGCCAGTAAATATTGAAAGTGCAATTACTGGCTTTCATAGAGAACATATCCAAAAAAAATACCATGGCCTCCATGCTCCACCGAACAACAATAGGAACCCAGATCCAGACTCCCGTAGGTCAAATTTGGACAAAATAAAAATTTCTCTACAACATGGAACCATCAACTAGCAAAAATATGCAAGCTTGATAGATCAAAACTCCTGAAAACCGAAAATATCACAAGGCTAGATTTACAAGAAATTAACCATGGAAATAAAAAATGATAAATACTAAAGTGGGTTAGAAACACATGAGGAAGACAATGGAACAATAAAAACGAACTTCCTCCATGAAGCAAGGTGCACTTGCCTAAACCTCCCTCTCTCTCTCTCTCAGGTAGGTGAGGAGTAATGGTGGAGAAGAAGAATAAATAAGGAGAGAGAATAAGAGTGGGGTTAATAAATGGGGATGGTGGTGGTAGGTGGGGTTTTCTCCAACAAAACCGAACCGAACCAAGGTAAACCAAGTAAAGAAATGCCCAAAATAAATCAAACATGGGGACATGTAATACGGGTCAAAATACGTACACGTATTCCAAATACGTAATACTAGATATGGGAATTACAAATACCTACATTTACATGATATCCATACTACATAGGCTCATAGGATACACAAAATATCCATGTCGTATAGTCAATTTTCTACTTAAAACCAATACTTTACCTATTAGATCTATTTACTAAATTCTAGGATTAAAGTATGTCATAGTCCTTCGTATTAGCTTTCTGAAACTTTAAACGGATCGCATTTTCGTTCCGGAAGCTCCCGGAATCGCAAAAACACCGAAACGCGTTCGTCTTTCGGACAACTGACACTCAAACAGTTTTATAGAAAGTTCTAGAATGATTTTGGCTTATTAAAATATATATTTGAAAAGCTAACTTCGATATGCTTCTTTTAAAGAAAAGAAAGATTAATCGGAGTTCTGAGCTAAAAGTTATGACATTTCTAAGTTGCTATGGTTACTAAAAACGTGGATGAATATTATAACGAATTTGGGTTGTTTTGGACAAAAGATACACATCTCACTCTCCACACCATTAACCCCTTGCTACTCACTTCACATAACACACACAACCACTCATACTACTAACCACAAGCAACACACACACACTCACAATCTAAAACCAACACACCACTATACACTAATATATATATATATATATATATAAAATAGTCCACTATATTAATGTATATCAATATGACATGTATCTATATAAATATGGCATTAGAGGCTAAGATACTTATATACCAACATAGGTATCCAAATAGAAACTAGATGGGGTGTCCTAACCATGTCTAATCTATCCTCTAACAAGTCTAAATCTGAAATTAAAAGACAACAACTCCTATAAGGCATAAATACAAACACATGGTGTTCCTCCTTTGGAAACTCTCCAAGTAGGACACCAAAACTATCCCAACTTCCTTGAGAGGACTCATGAAAGCCTCTAAACCAAAACTAATGGTGGTTCATGCATGGGGGTGGTCCTAATGAATGCAAATCTATTTAAAATGCAAGAGAAATTGAAATAGAGGGATGGTTATACCTATTGGGAGTTGGATCCCATTGATACTCTCAAATGGACACGTTTTTGACACGAAAACTCCTCCAAAATGGACACCCTTCCTTGCTTATTGCTCCCAATCCTTGCTAGCACCTCCTCCTTGGTTGAATGAAAAGAAATAATGGAAGATTGGAGGAAGAATGGAGGGATTTGGAGATCAAAATCAAGAAGGAAGCTCTCAAGTTTGGGGAAGAACAAATTTGGGGAAAATGAGGCAAGTATGGAATGAAATAGAGGGACACCTCTCCCCTATAGGTGGCTGGACATACATGCCCTAATGGGCCTATGTGAAATATCTAAGATGCCCCTACAAGTCTCATTTGGGTCAATTTAAGTCATGCCAAGGTTTAGGGTCAAAAGGGTCAAGTTTAAGTCTCTAAATGAACCAATCTAATAAAGTAGGATTAGTCTAATTACACTAACTTAATTAGTGGGGTTTGTGGGCCATGTCTAACTAACCTTGGGGTCCTAACTAGATTCTAAGCTACCCGGGTCACTAACATAAGTCGGAACGAGACGAAACTCAAACCCGACTAAACAAATCCCATAAAATCGATATTAAAATATAAAAATTCTAAAAATATTAAAATATAGAAAATAACAAATTTACCCTCAATTTTGAAAACTGAGAGTGATAAATCTATCCCCTTAAAATAATTTTGTTCTCGAAATTTAAGTTTGTTTTACTCTTCTCTAGGTCAAACCCCCAACAGTCAAGGTCAAAACTTCTATCTAGCAACACACAAGATCATGGTCCTACTGGTCGTGATTTTATAGTCTCAACAGGGTCTCTACACTATCTAGCACAACAAAAATATAATCCAAGAGGTACTATTAGAATATACAACAATCATAGTAAGGACGTAAGAAGAATAAAGAACAGACCTGCTAACCTATCACCTGTAGCATCGGCCTCCGCGACCGTCAACAAAAAAGTCCTGCCAGCTGGGTACATCCCTCTGCTGGTGCGGGACATGACGTTGTTCTACAAGTGGCCTAACTCCATCACCCTACCCTTGGTATGGACACTGGCCAGGATGATGAACGGTTAAGAGACAATCATTAACTAGATGCTCCGTTGATCCACAGTGCAAGCACGCTCCCAGCATCTTTCTGCACACCTTCCAAGAATTGCCTGACCTCTGACAGTAGGTACAGGTGGGAGCTGGCTGGACTGCCTCAGAGGATGCTGCTGATCTTATTGTAGTGGAGCTCGTATCGTCGCGTGAAACTGTCGAACCTGGGCTCTAGCTGGGGCCTTGAACTGCTGTTGTGGCGACAAAAGATTGATATAGAAACTGGGCTCGAAAGGATAGGACACAAGTATCATGTGGGTAGTATGCTTAATATGGGTTGTGTACATATTTCTGGTCGACAGGTTTGGGTCAAAATATTGTCCATAATTCAAGTCAAAAATAAAAGTAACTTCATGGAGTGAATCAAGAGTGGGCCTTGTGTCAGGAAAGTCGTACGATAAAAATAAAGCACAAGATGATGTGTCTGAGTAGGACATGAAGGTCATGGGTGTATGATGTCTTGTCTAGATCATGCATGTGAAGTTGGTTTTATGAAATCAACTAGTCTTGTGCTCCTAAATTAAAAGTCATGGCAATGTGCATGTGATGATCATAAATAAAAGTAGGAATGGTCAAATGGCCTAAATTGACCGAAAGTGGTGATACAAAAGTAATACAAGGTAACAAGTTTGAGTGGGACATGACATATCAAAATGAAGATAATTTTGTCTACTATAAACTCGTGAAGAAAGTTTCCAGAGATTGACATCTCTGATGCTCCAGAAATCAAAGTCACAGAAAGAATATCCGTCTATTTAGAATACTCTCTCTAGGGTGTCTACCCAAGTCTTGACCCTATCTACACAAGGCACTAACTCCTCTATATGATACTTGGATGGTACCCATGTACTAGGTTGCTCATGCCTCTCCTCCAACTAGTAAATAAAATTTTGGTGCCTAAACTTCTATAATACTTGAGATACTTCGTCTCTAGCTACTAGGGTACTCCTATTCTGGTTCCTGGTGCAACTCCTACCTTGACACCTATTGATCACTCTAGGGTTCTCATTTATATCTAATTATCAACAATCATATATAATTACTTTCTAACCATACTCTAATCTATTAACACAATTAATCAAGGACACAGACCAACTGCAAATCACCAAGCCATCACACTACGAAGAACCTATAATAAAATGAGACTCTACAAGGGCCTAAACTAAAGAACTGGAAGTATCCCTACTCCTAAGCTAATTAATAATGGAACATAATCTATAATAACAGAAGTGAAATGATAAAGATGATATGTTAAGAACCTTCTCAAGATACAATCTGATAATCATACACGTCTACCCAAAATTATGATACTCAGAATCCTCGCCACGCTAGTAAGCAAGACTATGATAAACGGTAGGGTCCATAACTGGGGTATGCACCTCTATAATCATGTCATCTGGAATCCTTGCTACGTCGACTAGTATAGCTACGAGAAATTCCAAATCTCATAACCAAGATATGTACATCCGAAGTCAGGTCTCTACGTTTCGTCACGCCGGCTAATATAGCTGCGATAAACTCTAAGCTCCATAACCAAGTAGACGTTTTATCTTTCCTATTATTTTCGTCAATATATGTTATCAGAAGATACTGTAACTCAAGCCATAACATTCATCTCGATATAAAATCAAAATCAACAATGATTCCGTCAAAAATCAAATTCAATAACAAGGAGTAAGGATGAACGAAAATAAGGGAAATGATTTTAATTTGAAGTTCAAAATGAGGTTCTCAAGGGTCGTCCCAGGAATCTCTCAAGAAGTCCTAAATGTGATTGAGCACCCTATATATAGCCTATAACCTATATCCTAACAGCAGGCTCGTAGCAGCACTCTATGTCGAGCACCACTACGAAATCGTACTAGTTGCGACTCTGACCTACATGGGCCACCACAAAAATGTGTCACGACCTGCACCCTGATTAGGGACATGAGCACGTGGGTACGTCCAGCCTACACTGCAGAATCGATGGTAGAACGTTGTATAGGTCTACTAAAAAGTATAGCATCTAGATACAATATATATGTACCTATCATCTCCACATGGAGGTATATAATCCCAACTCAATCACAAGACATCTAAGGAAGATAGACACGAATATCATAAAGATATGATAGAAATATATGAACTGAAAAAGATGCAAAATCATAACACAGTTTAGAGTTAAAGACATAACACAATCCAAAATATAACATATAACCTAAGTCTCAATACTAGTTGGAACACAGTCCAGTCAAATCTATCTAACAGTCTAAGCAGGAGTTAAATCCTCTACTGGCACCAAGGGTAACATCTGGTCAAAGTCTCCATCTTGGCCATACCCATAATAGGTAGAGCAGTCGGCCTCTAAATCCTCTGTAAACATCAACGGTAATCCTATCAGGATAATGAACGAGCACAAACACCAATAGCAGTTCCATAGTATTGACAAATGCTATAAGAGACAATCATAATAGAATACAAGATGATATATCAAGACTGGAATATAAACAGGATATGTAAAAATAGAAAATCATGTTAGGGTGTAATGTACAGGAAACTAGAACAGTACAAGAATATCTGGTATACAATATAAATATAAATGGTGCCTTGAGTATTATAGCATAATGTGATCGGCTTGGGTCAGGATCAGACTGTTCCATTTGACTGGCTATGCACAAGAACAAGCACAGGTAAACCTGGAGATTAGGCCGGCCAAAATGGAAAGCTATGCACAAGTAGTATCAGGCCAGACTACACCATACATGTAGTGAGGGTGGAGCTATGCACAAGTAGTAGCAGGAATACAAGAGGGGTATTGATCACATAACCTATAATAATTCTCCATCCCCGAATAGTATATGGATCCGGACACAAGACGTCATGACACAGGATTCTCCAAGAGGGTAGCTAATCCCTCTCAAGAATCGGTAGCAATATAAGTACAGGAAACCAGATCGAATAATGTACCAATATACCACGGTAACCCATGCATGACATCTTATGACAGGCAACCCGTCACGACCCGCACTCAGATATACGGGTACAAATACGTGGGCCACGCCCAGCCTATGCTGCAGTATCGACGGTAGAGCGCTGTCAAGTACCCGATACTAACTACAACATCTAAAAGATCCATAACTATAAAGGTACTCATATCACATCACAAAAACTAAGAAAGATAAGAAAAAAATAATAATAATATCACTAGAACAACTAGAATCTACAAGGATCATATGAGACAAGAAATAAAACAGGGGAAAAATAATAACAAAACTAAAATAACTACCAGACCTAGAACTCTTGGGAGACAACTCACGGTGAAAGGATATCGAAATTCGCCTCAGCTAGCAACATCCTGCAGTCCAATAATGAGGGCATAACAACTCATAAAAATATTGTCAACGTATCCAGTCAGGATAAAAACGAGTACATAAACTAATAGCAGTTCCATATGAATTGACAAATTTTATAAGAGACAATTATAATAAAATACAAGATGAAATATCAAGACTGAAAATAAAGTTGTATATGTAAAAGTGGATATCATGTCAGAGTATGAAATACTGGAATGTAGAACAGTACAGTAATATAAGATGTATAATGTAAATATAAACAGTGTCTTGATATATTAGAGCATTATGTGATCGTCTTGGGTCAAGATCAGACTCTTCCATCTGACCGACTATGGTACAAGAACAAGCGCAGGTAAACCTGGAGATCAGGCCGGCCAAAATGGAAAGCTATGGTACAAGTAGTATCAGGTCAGGCTTTACCCTACGTGAGACGAGGGTAAAGCTATGATGCAAGTAGTAACCAGTGGGGTATGATCACATAACCTCTAATAACTCCCACCCTCGAGTAGTATAATGGATCCAGACATGTCACGTCATGATGCAGGATTCTCTAAGAGGGTAACAAATCCCTTTAGGAATTGGCGTCTATACAAGTACAAGAAAAACAAGATCGAACAATGTACCAATATACCATGGTAACCCAGGAATGACATCTCATGACAGGATCCGACGTATACTAGTCCGTGTACCATCGTGTCGAGAATCAAGTAAAACACTACAACTGAATCGGATATAGAAGATATCAAAATAATAAAAACTATCAGAGAATGTACTCGCTGTTGTTTTGGACAATATGTGAGGGTCTATGCATGAACCGACGTCACAAAGTCCTAACATAAATTTACAGGATTACTTAGTATTCTAGAGTAAATATATATATAAATACATTAATTCTATGCTTCTAGGCCTATTCTAGGTCAAACTCAGTTAACTAAGTCAAATTGGGTCAAAGGTTGACTTTGGTCAACTCTAGTAAACTCCTAGTACTCTAGGTTAAACTAGGTTATATCTAGTCTATATAATCATCCACATAGACAACTGGTCAATTTTAGTGATATGAAATCACTGGAATCGACTGATCTCAATTTCGATGCACGGATCTCAAAATACGAACCAAAAAGAGTAAGATTATAACAAATGGTGATAGATAGGAGAAAAGTCTACAGATGTTGTTGGATGATAAAACAAATATCACCAACGTGTCTAGAATGGTCAAAATAGCTAGAATAGCTTACCCATAAGTCCAATTTGAATATAGGAGCAAAAAGATAATTTCGAATCAAAACGGTATCCGTGTTGGACCCATTTTACACCGAAAAATGTGCCAGAATAAAAGTTCTCAAAACTTAGTAAAATATGTGTCCACGAATCCAGAATGATGATACGAACTCAACGGTATATCCGGAATTGGATTCCGATGGCCCGAACTCAAATTGGTCTGTTGACCCGGATATTGGAATCCGATTTGCACGGAAATGCGTGTCGGAGCCAATGTCCACAAAAATCAGCAAATTATATATCAACGAGTCTAGAATGATGATATGGTATATTCATAATTGGATTCCGATGAGCCGATTTCAAAATGGTCCGTTAACCCGGACTGTGGGGCCTACCTTGCACCAAAATACGTGTCAGGGCCTACGTCCTCCAAATCTAACAAACTTTATATGAATTCATGCCAGAACGATGCCACGAGTCAACTGGTGGTGTCAGAATTGGAATCCAGAGTTCCGGGTCTAAAATTAGGATTATGCAAATTGGAAATTACGAATTCGGACGGCCAATTTTGGTATCAAATTCAACCAATCAAACAAGCTCATAATGAAACAAAACTTAAGTGACAAGAAAAGAGTTATATCAGCTACGCATAGAAACTTGTGTCACGTCAAACGGAGCTGCG
This sequence comes from Iris pallida, assembly GCA_029216955.1. Classification (NCBI taxonomy): domain Eukaryota; kingdom Viridiplantae; phylum Streptophyta; class Magnoliopsida; order Asparagales; family Iridaceae; genus Iris; species Iris pallida. The sequence continues at coordinate 16,775,740 of JANAVB010031019.1, read as the reverse complement.
ATGGCGAAGATACGAGCCGACGAAGTTGGCTCCACAAAACTGTCCAAAAAAATAGAATTTAAAGTGTCAACTTGGAGGCCAATTTTGATGTATCAAACGACAAAATTAACGGATAAAACTTATGAGGGGTGAAGGAGTATATACCGAGATTGAGACAGAAGAAACGATTCGACGATCCAACGATCGGATTGTCCGAAAAATGTGCACAAAATTACTGTCCCGAAATAAAATTCTGAGTTCGATCTCGCGCGCGTCACGACGGAAACCCGTGCAAAATGCACGAATCGCCTATGTGGCACGTCGGGGAAGAGGGTGCACAACACGGGGAGGCCGCCTGGGGTTCGTCGGAGTGGGGTGGCCGGCCACGCGGTGCCACAGTTATGCACGTCGGAGTGGGAAGGCCGCCCGTGTGCGTGTGCGGCTGCTGCGCTGCTGATGTTGCGCACGCTGCTATTGCAGTGCTCGCTGCTACTGTTGCTGGCCTGGGTGGCGATGGCACAGCAGCGAGTCCCGGCCTGGCGGGGCACGGCGACGACGACGGAGGTGGTTGGCCGCGACGGTGGTGGTGATGGTGTGGTAGTGGTGCTAATGGTGATGGTGAGGATGATGATGGTGGTGGTGTTGATGATAACGATAGTGAGGGGGGTTCGACTGAAAGTGGGGGAGAGGGAAGAGAGTTGTGAGGTGATGGGGGAAGAGAGAGAGAGAGAGAGAGAGAGAGAGAGAGAGAGAGAGAGAGAGAGAGAGAGAGAGAGTAATAATGAGAGAGAGAGAGAGAGAGTTGTATATATATATATATATATATATATATATATATATATATATATATATATATATATATATATATATATATATATATAAAATATATATATATATATATATATATATATATACTAGTCATAACCCGTGCCCATAGGGCATGGTTCATTTAAGGTATTCCCCCTCAAAATCTTGGACCCCCAATTTTAAACGAACAATAATAATTATGAGGCCCCCATCAAAATATTAAATCCCAACTACTGCTGGATGTGAATTTTCTTTGGATTCCCCATAAAACCCTACTCTCAATAATGCTCATCCACAACCATTATGAGTGCAAACCCCACTCTTTGGATTCCCCATAAAACCCCACTCTCAATAATGCTCATCCACAACCGTTGATTCACCAAGATTAAATCCCAACCACTCTTTATCTTGGCACAGTCAGCCCTAGGATTCAAAAACCTTTGTGTTTTATATAATAGATAGTGTATATATATATATATATATATATATATATATATATATTATTAGAAAGAGAGAGAAAGAGATATTTAAATAAGTAGAGAGAGGAAGAGAGATATTTTAGAGTAGGAAAAAAGAAAAATTGTATGTGGGATATTTGGATGGTCATGATAGGGGTCACATAAAATTGGATTGGGTGTTGGGTCAAGTTTAGACAAGTTGGGGCTAAGGTTTGATCAAAATTACAAATTTAAGCCATTTATAATCATGGATGAAATAGGAGCACACGGGAGATCAATTATATGGCACACAAGTGGCACGTGCATAGTAGACTCAAAATAGGTCAGAGCCATATATTGGGTCGATTAGGTTGGACCGATGTTGAGCCCCGAAATTAAATTGGAAGTTAAGTCACAAATTACGGCAGACGATAAATTGGCCTAAATTGACCGAAAGTTTTGTGATGCAAAAAGAGAACAAGGGAACAAGTTTGAGTGGGACATGATATATCAAATTGGAGATAATCTTGTCTATTACAAACCAGTGAAGAAAGTTTCCAGAGACTGACATCTCTAACGCTCCAGAAATCAAAGTCATGGAAAAGAGCATTTAATGATAAAAAAATCAAGTAAAAATTATTATCGAAAATAATTCTTTTCGAAAAATCAAAAAATAAATCCCTAAAATTCAGGGGACTTACACAACCAATATATACTAGTCTGTGCACCATCGTGTCGAGAATCAAGTAAAACACTATAACTAAATCGGATACAGAAGATATCAAGACAAGGAACTACTATCAGAGAATGTACTCGCCTGCGGTCCTGAGCGGTCAAGTGGGATCGATGCTCAAGTAATGTCACAGACCTAAAGATGAGATCTATATGAGTTAATTAGGATTTGACAGTGTTTGGCATGATTTCTTAATATATGATATACAATCTAGGTCAAACTAGGTCAAACTAGGTCAAACTAAATCAAACATAGTCAAACTAGGTCACACTAAGTCAAACTAGGTCACAAAAAGTCAAACCAAGTCAAACTAGGTCAAATTGGGTCAAAGGTTGACTTACAGTTGACTTTTGGTCAACTTGTCAACTCCTAGTCCAATCTTGGTCAAACTAGTCTAATGGTTGACTCATAGTTGACTTTTGGTCAACTGGTCAACTCTAGTCAAGTTCTAGTCAATTCTAGGCCAAGTATTGACTTGTAGTTGATTTTTGGTCAAAACAGTCAAACTTGGTCAATCGAGGTCAAAACTAGTCTAAGTATCCTATTCCAAACATTTACCTACCAAGATACCATATAACTTGGTCATATTGGTATCCCGGTACAAATACCTTGGTTGGGACCCAATATCTTAACTTAGGTAAATCTATATCTTAGCCTCTAACCAATACCTTAGCATACCTTATCCTCACCCTATGCAACTCCAATACCTTGCTAAGGTATTCCAACTCCTTATCTTGATATCTTTATACCTTACCATACCTTGGTCATAAGGTAAACTAATCATTTACCTTGAAGGTAAAGGTAATTCATATTTACCTTAAGATACTAACTTGGTATCATGAGATACCAAGATACCCCTCAAATATCTAACTAACTAACTATCTAATGTACTAACATAACATCTTAACTAATATCTAACATATAACCTATAGTATCTAGGTAAACCCCTTTACATTGAAGGTAAACTCAATACCTTACCTTGTAGGTAAACCATTACCTTAAGGTAAAAGGTAAATCTAAGATACACTATCTATTCCTAAGATACTACCATCTAGTATCCTAAGATACTATCTATCTTAACTCTAACATCTACTAGACACTAATGAACTAACCATCTAATCTTCTAACTCTAATATATCATAGATACTAAGATATCTATATGCACTAATCATCTTAACTTCTAAGATAACTCTAACATATCCCAACTAACTTTAATACTAATACTTGATACCAAATAGGGTACCTTACTCAAGTCCCAATACTCTCTTATCTTTACTCATGATACTTGAGTGCCACGATACCAATATCCTCATGGTACCCAAGTATCACACTAGTACCTTTTCTAAAACTTTAATATCTTGACACATAACTTATCTATATTTGGCTTACATGATAACCATTTGTATCAACATAAACATACACTAACTAATACATATTACCTAACAATAATATATATATGTACTATATCATACATATTCTTGACAACCTATGATACCTATATTCACTTGATATCCATACTACATAGGCTCATAGGATACACAAAATGTCCATATCGTATAGTCAGTTTTTTACTTAAAATTGATACTGCACCTATTAGACCTATTCACTAAATTTTAGGATTAAAGTATGGCGTAGCCCTTCGTATTAGCTTTCCGAAACTTCAAACGGATCGTATTTTCATGTCCGGAAGCTCCCGAAATCGCAAAAAACACCGAAACACGTTCGTCTTTCGGACAACTGACACTCAAACAGTTTTATAGAAAGTTATATAACGATTTTGGCTTATTAAAATATATATTTGGAAAGCTAACTTCGATATGCTTCTTTTTTAAAAAAAAAGGGAAGATTAATCGGAGTTCTAAGCTAAAAGTTATGGCATTTCTAAGTTGCTATGGCTACTAAAAATGTGGATGAATATTATGACAAATTTGGGTTGTTTTGAACAAAAGAAACACCATTAACGCCTTGCTACTCACTTCATATAACACACACAACCACTCACACTACTAACCACAAGCAACACACACACTCACAATCTAAAACCAACACACTACTATACACTAATATATATATATATATATATATATATATATATAGTCCACTATATTAATGTATATCAATATGACATGTATCTATATAAATATGACATTAGAAGGCTAAGATACTTAGATACCAACATAGGTATCCAAATAGAAACTAGATGGGGGTGTCCTAACCATGTCTAATATATCCTCTAACAAGTCTAAATCTGAAATTAAAATACAATGACTCCTATTAGGCATAAATACAAACACATGGTGTTCCTCCTTTGGAAACTCTCCAAGTAGGACCAAAACTACCCCAACTTTCCAGAGAGGACTCATGAGAGCCTCTAAACCAAAACTAATGGTGGTTCATGCATGGGGGTGGTCCTAATGAATGCAAATTTATCTAAAATGCAAGAGAAATTGAAATAGAGGGATGGTTATACCTATTGGGAGTTGGATCCCAATGATACTCTCAAATGGACACGTTTCCGATACGAAAACCCCTCCAAAATGGACACCCTTCCTTGCTCCTAGCTCCCAATCCTTGCTAGCACCTCCTCCTTGGTTGAATGAAAATAAATGATGGAATATTGGAGGAAGAATGGAGGGACTTAGAAATCAAAATCAAGAGGGAAGCTCTCAAGTTTGGGGAAGAACAAATTTAGGGAAAAAGAGGCAAGTATGGAATGAAAGAGAGGGACACCTCTCCCCCTATAGGTGGCTGGCCATACATGCCCTAATGGGCCTATATGAAATGTCTAAGATGCCCCTACAAGTCTCATTTGGGTCAATTTAAGTCATGCCAAGGTTTGGGGTCAAAAGGGTCAAGTTTAAGTCTCTAAATGAACCAATCTAATAAAGTAGGATTTGTCTAATTATACTAACTTAATTAGTTGGGTTTGTGGGCCATATCTAACTAATCTTAGGATCCCGACTAGAGTCTAAGCTACCCGGGTCACTAACACAAGTCGGAACGAGACGAAACTCAAATCCGACTAAACAAATCCCATAAAATCAATATTAAAATATAAAAATTCCAAAAATATTAAAATATGGAAAATGATAAATTTACCCTCAATTTTGAAAACTGGGAGTGACAAATCTACCCCCCTTAAAATAATTTTGTCCTCGAAATTTAAGTTTGTTGTATTCTTCTCTAAGTCAAACCCCCAACAATCAAGGTCAAAACTTCTATCTAGCAACATACAAGATCATGGTCCTACTGATCGTGATTTTATAGTCTCAACAGGGTCACTACGCTATCTAGCACAACAAAAACACAGTCCAAGAGGTACTATTGGAACATACAACAATCATGGAAATGACGGAAGAAGAACAAAAAATAGACCTACTAACCCATCACCTGTAGCATCGGCCTCCTCGACCGTCAACAAAAAAGTCCTGCCCGGCTGGGTACATCCCTCTGCTGGTGCGAGACATGACGCTGTTCCACAAGTGGCCTAACTCCATCTCCTACCCTTGGTATGGACACTGGCCAGGACGATAAAAGGTTAAGAAACAATCATTAACCAGATGCTCCATTGATCCACAGTGCAAGCACCCTCCCAGCCTCTTTCTACACACCTCCCAAGAATTACCTGACCTCTGACAGTAGGTGTCACGACCCGCACCCGCTTTTCGGATACGAAGCGTGTCCAAGCCCAGCCTACGTCGCAGTGTCGGCGGTAGTACGCTGTTTATACACTAATCCCGGCAATCTAGAATCACATGGTAAAACTATATCTCATCCACAGAATAATCGAATCAACCAAGATCAATGAAATACCAAGAAACTGAATAATATGACTGAATATATCCAAGATTCAATATCACGTCTGGTGGACACAAATCCACTACCAATAGACGAAAAGAGAAATAAATACATGAAATACACTAATTGAATACAACTTGCTAATCAAGGCAACCCCAACTACAAAGCTCCGCGGTCTGGTGCTGACTCAACCCTCTCGTCTGCTCCTGATTCAACTCGTCTAAACGTGAAGAGATTATCAGGTCCTCAGAGGACTAGCAAGATACATAAAAACGAGCATTTCTAACTGTTTATTATGCATGGGGAAAATACAAATAAACAAGTAAAACTGAGTAACAAATAAACACGAATCTGTACACTGTCTACACATAAATGAACTGCTGAACGAGGACGAGAGAACTCATGTCACGATGTCAATGGATAACCAAATCAAATACTCAAACCCTCGTCCCTAGTATGGACTCGCAGGTTTGAACTATTAACCCTCGCCCCTAGTGTGGACTCGCAGGCTAGCATCACCCTCGTCCCTAGTGTGGACTCGCAGGTGTGAACATATACTACTAACCCTCGTCCCTAGTGTGGACTCGCAGGTTAGCATCACCCTTGCCCCTAGTGTGGGCTCGCAGGTGTGGACCAATAACTACTAACCTTCGTCCCTAGTGTGGACTCGCAGGTTAGTTTAAGACACAGATAACTACTAACCCTTGCCTCTATTGTGGACTCGCAGGTTAGCTTCAAGATTTCAAGACACGGAGGTAAAGCAGTTCAGTTCACGACTTCTCGACCCATGGCACGACTCAATCAAGGCACAAGTGAACACGACCAGTAAGACGCAAAGCTAACTGTGAACACGGTCTATATAGTAATGATACAAATATATAAACAGGACATAAAAGATACATGGCAACAATATGAGAAAACTGGATAACAATAAAAGACAGTGTATGTAAATAAAGCTGTGTAGAAAGGCAAGGTATACTTGCCTTAGGTCCTGAGCTGCTGGTACGGGTCAAAATTCGTATCAAGTCCAAGTATCCTATTTATAAATTGATAGGATCAATACACAATTTAATATTACAACAAGTCTATCTATACATGTTTAGGCTTCTAGGTCTCTTTTTACCCTATTTGATTTTCTAAGTAAGTTGATAACCTCTATATGGTAAAACCCATCTATCCTATCAATAACACATGCTCTCACCTAGGTTCGACACTAAAACTGCAGTAAAACACATCATAGTTATAGGGACACACTCGCAGGTTGTCTATGCACTGGTTTCTTTGGTACCAAGGATACAAAATTGCTACCAAGTATCCTCAACTCATTATTAAGCACAAAACCCAAATAAGATTATAATGTATCTTTAAACCAAAGCCAATTTACAACATGAAACTAGTTCCAGGGGAGTTTGTTTGCTTTTATTTCTATCACAGTTGGCACTTAAGATAAAGAGGCTCAGGTATGCCTTACAATCAGATGGAAAAGCTACAGGAATGGCCAGGACAACTAAAGTCAAGAGGAAATGACCACATTCCAGAGGACACTGCCTTAATCAGACATCTAACAGTTTCAAACAATGTTTCACTCATAGACTTTTCTCCTATTGAAATGTACAAAAGTAGAATTAAGAAAAGAGAATAAACATACAGGTGCACCAAGCAACCATCTTTGATGCAACTGCCTACTTCCTTAATTAAGTATTTATATCCCAAATTCAAATCTCCCTGTTCAATCTTTGAAAAACACCAGTAATAACTTCAAGGACAGCTATTAGGTAGGTTGGTACTCTATCATAATTTACAAGGTCTATGGTTCAACTGGGCATGATGTAAAGCAGTGATCAGTAAGCCTTGCATGCCACAACACCATTGGTGAAAGGTAGAACATACAATTGGGTAGGGACAGGACAGAACAAAGCTATAGGTATGCATCCATGCATCCTACAATACCTGGACAGAACAGGGAGATGGGCATATCATCATGGAAGCAGTGACAGATCATTTAAATGGACATGGCATATTCACAACTGCTACACAAAAGGGTGCCTTATATGGGATGAAAAAGGAACAGGTCATCTATTGAACTTTAATGTGATTGAACTAAAGAATGAAGGAATTGAACTACAAAGGAAAGTGAAATAACTTATGTGCAATGAACATTATCTGGTCCTTCACTTGCATTTAATCAAACCTGGAAGACCCCAATGTGAATCTGACACCACCAGCCTCTTCCTTATATCCCTATATCTACCAATACATCCTCTATTGTCAAAACAGATTTCTTTTTTTTTCTACAATAACCAGCAAACATTGTTCATGTGTGTAATGACTCATCCACAATACAATCTGGACACCAAATCACATTGATTTGCCCTTGGACTTGATTGTCTACCCATTGATACTACTAACCTTCATTCCATGTTCTGTTCATTCCATGTTCTGTACCACACCCTCCAATTGTCTGATATACATGTGACCAGCCTATACACATCCCCATAAATCAACAATAGAATCAAATGGTGTATGTCTGGCTCTTGACTAAACTTGAACCTTTTCCTTAAAGCCAAGAAGTTGCAGAGTAGATACTACAAAGAAGGTGTAAACAACATATAGTATTGGATACTGTAAGATCCATCTCTGATGTATTCATCCTATTTCAGGTGGTAGACCTAGTACCAATTAGTACAAATAGCTGGTGTAAGGGAAAACCCCTCAACCATGATTCCCTGTGGTTACAAATGAGAGGGTGTAGGTTATATGACTTTACCTAGGGGTTAACAGGGATCACATGATACCTGTACTTTGCCTACTAGGAATTTACAAAGTCAAATTCACTAGATATTAGGATCACTCATCTATGGTATCCACTTGATACAGGGATCCCCTGTTCCTGGCACATAGCTTCCTAGGCCATGCCCTATGTCAACAAGGCTGTCAGATGGTAGGTGTTAGGATGTGGTTTCAGAGTTAGCAAGGTAGGCTGTGACACCCACCCCAGAATTCTTGGGTACATTGGTCCTGCAAATAGAGTACATGCAATACTTCACATAGGACTACACATGTGAAAGAAGGGACTGTTACAATTGAATGCAGGTACATTTGAACACAAGATAATACAAGTATTCTTCTTAGGTATGTCTGGAAGCATGGTCTATGGTGGCCAGGACCAACTATGCCTGTGTCAATATCTGTTTCTTGTGTATCTATTGAGGAATAACATCAAACACCTACCCATCTACCTATGGTTCAAACAAGTTATCATCATACGACAGAGGAGGTTGCAAGAGTTACATGCTTTAGCAATGGGGTGGCTGAATCCTCGATTCCTCCATGTTTCTTCCTTGTGGCAGAGCCTTTAGGGTTCATTGATGGGTTTGGGGGCTCGGCTACAACCCCACTCTTATATATATACGGCTTGTTTGTGATAAGCCTGGGGTGATTGAGAGATTAGAGGAAAGATTTAAACTGATTTCATTCTCATCCAAAATCTTTGGTGAGAAGTTGATTTGAATTCGAGCACAGGGTCGAAAGGAATTTGAATAGGGGTTATTTGCACTAAGGCCCCTGTAATGCCTCTATTTACTCCTGGGTCCCTTTGTTGATATATTAAATAATAAACTATATATATATATTTACATATCTTGACAATTATATATTGGACAATAAAGAAAATGATAAATAATAAATAAAAAAAATTAGGAGGAAATTTTTTTGGTCAAGGGGTTGACAACTCTACCCCCCTAAACAAATTTCGTCCTCGAAATTTAAGGAGCCATGATCTACTCGAATGAATAGTCTAGTACAACCTGCTGTAAAGAAATTCAATTTCCCCTAAACAATTCAAAGTTTAAATATAAGTCTATCTATACTACTGCCAGTGTCTGCTAGGAATTTTTGTCAGCTGCTCCCTGCAGTGTTGTTGCATCTTCCGTGATCATGGCAAGGCTCGCCCTTCTTCTGCGGTTGGTAGTGGTGGGGCACTTGCGTTCTTCTTCGGATAATTGCGGGACAAGTGTTGGTTGGATCCATAAATCCAACACAACCCTAATCTGCCGCAACAATTTTCTTGAGAGTCCATCTTAACCGCAACAAGGAAAACACTTTAGCCGTTGAAGAGAATTTCAAACAGGATGCAAATCAAGGATTCAATAAAATCAAGGATTAGATACCAATAATGAGTCAAGACATGTGGATGAGATCCTAAGTGCCTAATCCTATTTGCATGCTCACGACGGCACAGTGACGTAATCGAAGTGATTAACGTCGACCTGCATGGGCCACCAAAGTAGGTACAAGTGGGAGCTGGCTGAACTGCCTCAGAGGATGCTGCTGATCTTTTTGTACTGGAGCTCGTATCGTCGCATGAAACTGCCAAACCTGGGCTGTAGCTGGGGCCTGGAACAGATGTTGTGGCGACAAAAGATTGATACAGAAACTGGGGCTCGAAAGGATGGGACATAAGTGTCATGTAGGTAATAGGCTTAATGTGGGTCGTGTACATATTTGGTAGTGGTGAGGAGCGAGAGGAGGAAGAGACCACCTCCTCCTTCTTTCTCTTCAGATCTGGTGGTGGTGAGGAGTGGGAGGAGGAGGATGAGAGAAAGAGGAGGAGGTTCTCCAGATCTAGCGGTGGCGACGAAGGTGATGAGTGGAGTGGTTGAACTCTTGGAAGAGAATGAGGAAGAAGAAGAGTGTAGAGAGAGAGAGAGAGAGAGAGAGAGAGAGAGAGTTCTCTGGCAATCCAGAGAGTTCTATGTCAATATATGTCCAGAGAGTTCACTTTGCCAATTAAACCCCTTAATTTTGATAATTAATATAATATGATATGTGTAATTATAGTTATGGGTCATTGCCAATTTTTTATTTAATTTTTTAATTAAGTAAGAGCCTAATTACAATTTAATCTGTTTAATAATGGTAATTCAATTAATTTAGACTGTCTTTAATATATTTTTGTTTATTTGTGCGAATTATATATTTTATTTTAGCAAATTTACATTCATTAATTATTTTGGGGTAAGTTTACCGAGGGTTACCATATCTCTAACCATCAACCACTTTCAACAATCATCCAAACAATCGAACTACTTTTTTTCCACTTACAACAACCATCCAAACACCAGACCCATTTTTCTTCCACCTGCAGCAGACAAAAAGTACTCTATCCAAACATATTTTGGAAAGTGCCACTTGCTGCAAGTGCCCTGCAATTCATCATGATGTAAGTGCTACTTTCACACTTTGAAAGAGTTACATCTATCCAAACAACCCCTAAGCATAACCTATATATGCTTACATATTCCAGATTGAGGGCTAAACAGTAATTACCTATTCCACATGTAAAGGACTGTTGGCTGCTGATGCTGCTGCGGATAGAGCAAGAGAAGAAGAACGAGCCTACGGCTTCACACAGCTCTGGAATGGCCATCTCCGGTCGATAGAAACATGGCCGAGTAAACGGTGTAGGTAGTCACGTCTGCTTCGAACAAACTCCAAGCGCCGACGATGAGAGGTGGCATTAGTGTAGGCCACACACGCGAAAGAGGAGGACCGAGTTCTGGCCTCGATGTGACCAAGGGTGTAGCTGTCGATAGCAGGTTGTCAATGTCCGATCTTGGCGTGGCGAGGATAAGCGCGTGACCGGTGCACGCGGGGACGTCCGGCCTGACGAGGAGGCCCTCCTGGCCGCACAGGGTGGTATGGGGCTGCCGGGGCACAAATATGCTTTAGCACGCAGGGCCGGAGGGAAGTACGACGGGCCAACGCGAGTGCATCGTTCATGACAGCACTGCACGCAGAGGCACGCCCAACAACGGTAGTCCTGTGAAAGGAGGAAGGACGCAGGCTCTGTCCGGACGAGTCCCACATTGGTGTCTCCTCATGCCGATCGGTGCCAGGGAGGCCTGGGGATGGCAGCGTGTACGGTGTGGGGGTTAGTCGTGGTGACAGCCACGACGGAGTGAACCCACACGAGGGCAGTAGGAGGAGATGGGGAAGAAGGAAGCAAGGGCGAACTAGGGTTTTTGGAGTTTAGGGTTTGCAGGAGGGAGGAGGAAGAGAATAAGCAGCATTTTTATATAGGGGGAAGAAGATGGCTCGCCAGCTGGGGGCGAACAACGCCGTACACGCATAGTGGTGGCATCCTGCAACCTACAATTTGGTAGAGCCTCTACATGCGAGACGAGCGGGGAAGGGAATGAACAGTACTCGCCCATTACATTTGAATTATAGGGTCGGGTGTGGGTGGCCCGCCCGCTTAACAGCTGATGGCAAGCGGGTTAACGGGTCGACTGCCTGTCCGTTTAATTTCACCATATAAGTTATGGGTTCGGATTGGTGGGCCTGCAGCGGCCGCCCGACCCAGACCCGCACTCTAAATGGAGGGCTATTGGGCCAGAGGCTTGGGAAATTTAGGGGAATTAAGTAGATGGGCTTTTTGGGTTTGTATATATGTATGTACATACATTTCTAAATATGCACATGTCTATATGTCTACTCTACAATGTATTTATACATATATCTAAATACTCAGATTTAAATATATATACCCATGTATATACTTCAATCATATTTTTTTCTTTTTTTTAATCATATATATATATATATATATATATATATATATATATATATATATATATATATATATATATATATATATATATATATATATATATATATATATATATATATATATATATTCTTTATATATTCTTTTTTTTTCTTTTTTTTTTTAAACAAAATGTATACCCTAACTAATATTTATATATACATATATATATACTCAGATAAAGTGTATATAAATGTACCCTATAGGATTTATGTATATATATATATATATATATATATATATATATATATATATATATATATATATATATATATATATATATATATATATATATATTTTTATATATATATATATATATATATATATATATATATATATATATATATATATATATATATATATATATATATATATATATATATATATATATATATCCCCTAAATGATATACTTGTATACATTTTAATGATATATATATATATATATATATATATATATATATATATATATATATATATATATACACACGTGTGAGTACAATGACACTCTTCCTAACTTAACTAATAACATATTGAAAAATAAAAATATTAGCATTTAAATAATGACAAAAAGAGGAGGGGGTTTACACTTGCAATGCCACCATTGACTGTGTCGGAAAGAAAGTCATCTTTCGCATACCTTGAGTCACCGAATTCTGCTACTCGTGTGGCAAAGAGTCGACGACATGCATGGTAATTTCAGTAATTTTTGCTCGGAGGATGCTGCATTCTGGCTGTGAGAGATACTTGGCATCTGTTCACGATATGAGACATGATGGTACAAATGCGGGTCAAATCGACATTGTGGTAAAATTTATCGACGTTTCCTATACGAGTTATCCGGTATACCACCCGATCGAGAAATTAAATTCACTATCGATATCTTTTTTGAAACCTGACCAATTTTTAAGGCTTCGTACATAATGTCCCCTGCAGAGCTAAAGGAACTCAAGATCCAACTACAAGAGTTGCTCGACAAGGGATTTATCCAACCTAGTGTTTCGCCATGGGGAGTGCTCATATTGTTCGTGAAAAAGAAAGATGGATCGGTGCGTTTGTGCATTAATTACCGAGAGCTGAATGAAGCCATCATCCAGAACAAATATCTACTACCCCGCATAGACGACTTGTTCGATCAGCTACAAGGCGCCTTAGTGTTTTCAAAGATTGATCTTCGCTCGGATTACCATCAACTCAATATCAAGCCAGACGACGTGTCAAAGTCAGCCTTTTATACTCGATACGACAATTATGAGTTCCTAGTAATGTCGTTCGACCTAACAAAGGTCCTCGTTGCCTTCATGGATCTAATGAATCAGGTGCTTCGACCCTTTTTCGATAAGTTTGTTGTAGTCTTCATCGACGGCATTCTCGTCCACTCGAAGGACTGGGTACAACATGCAGAACACCTGCAAATCATGCTCCAGACTCTTCGAGACCACCAGTTGTATACAAAGCTGAGCAAATGTGAATTCTGGCTAAGCAATGTATCATTCTTTAGGCACATCATTTTTGTCACGACCCGTACCTTTTTTTTTGGATACGAGACGTGTCCAAGCCAGCCTACACCGCAGTGTCGGCAGTAGAACGCTGTCACGGCCATGATACTCTAAATCACAAATAATGCTCATTCACAAAATTAATTCAATTTACAATATTCACAAGTTTAACATTTGCAGAAAAATATAAACTTGTATAAATATTGGAATGACTACAACTCAGCTATCTAGGTAGTCTCTAAGCTTTTGTCTGCAAGTATACCCGTATCTCCTAATGCTAAGTGAATCCTCAGCTAACCTAAAAAATATTGGTTTCCAGTCAGGAATGGAACGAGTACAATTCACTGAATGCAATTTCAATATATCAAAATGACTATACGACAGAGGTTAGCCTTTAGACATATGATTCATAAAAACAAATGAAGAAAAACATAATAAACTAAATGCCAAAAACAGTAAGTGAAAACAGGAAATACTCACCGACTGACAGACTGAAATACCTTTGATATGTGATCGGTCTTGGGACAATTACACGACACTGTCTACACTGTCTACAATGTATAAAGTTACACTGTCTATACTGTCTAAAGTTATACTGCCTACTTTGCAATAATAAATCACTGTTTACATTGTCTATTTTGCAATAATAAATCACTGTTTACACTGTCTACGTTGTAATAATAAATTAATGTCTACACTATCTACTTTGTAATAATAAATTACTGTTTACACTGTCTACTTTGCAATAATAAATCACTGTCTACACTATCTACACTATCTAAGGTCAGATCACATATCTTCGGTACTTCACCTCCCCCGACACCACAAAAAATAAAATCAACATAAAGACTGAAATCACATCTCTATTGACTAACAATGATGCATAGAAAAGATCAATACTGAAAACAAACAATAAACTGCACTCGTCTGTGGTCCTTTGCTAGTGAAACCGACAATCCAAACCACTCAGTGTACCACAATAGTCCAAACTCGTACAACAATCCCCAGATGCTAAAATAAACATTACTAATGCTCTCAGAATAGTCAAATTAGCTAGAATTGCCTGTCCTTAAGTCCAATTCTGGATACAGGGACAAAATGATAATTTTGGGTCAAAACGGTATCCGTCGTTGGACCCACTTTGCACCGAAAAGCGTGCTAGAGTCAATGGTCTCAAAAGTCGTCAAACTATATGTCTACAGGTCTGATTTTCTGATACAAACCTAACTGTATGTCCAAAGTTGGATTCCGACAGGCCGTGCACAAAATCGCCCATTGAATCGGACCGTAGGGCCCGCAAAACGGTGATCAGATCAACTGTCTCAGAATCGGACCAAACTTGGCATACAGGACCAGAAAAATGATACGGTCCTGTTGGTATAAGTTTTATCTCGATCTGACGAGCATGTACAAAGTAATTAGGAAATTTGCACAGAGGTCGATACGATAAATTTCGACGGATATGCATCAAATTCGTCGCACACACGCAACCAATTTGAATTCCGTCAAAGCCCACACGTCCACAAAGCCGTTACGCACCTTTCGATGCTTTTGGTTCGCGACCACGTCACCCGGATTGGCAGGACGTACGTCGTATCGAAGGTTTTTCTAAAATTTTGTTTTTTCTAAAAACTGTTTCTCTTGATTTTTAGCAATTATTTTCTCGAGACATATTAGACGAAATCAGAAACTACAAAAAGGGTCTTCAAGTCCTATAGGTTGTCTACAACCCTTTTTAGTTAGCATTTCGAAACTGTCAGACGATTGGCAAAGAATCGCCTTCCAATTTAGGGTCGGGTCTATTCCATACTCTGTTTTGAGACAAGGTTTTTCGTCGATTTCGAGTCAAATTTATGGGCAACCTAATTCGTTTAAATAAAAACCAACTGAAGGGATTGGAAGGCATATATATTGTCATCATACCTGAAGTGGTAGATCGTTAAACGATCGAGCGCACACCGAGAACGCGCGCTGTAAAAACGGCCTTGTGGATGTTGTTACTGCTGTTGCTTCCATGTTCAGTTGTCCCACGCGCGTGGCCTCTGGCAGCCCGTGCGGCGGCGCACGGCGGTCCAGGTTGGCCGTGCGGCGGTGCCCAATATAGAGGGGGTCGCTTTGGGTGTCGGCGTTCTTAGGGTTACGTGTTTCTCCCTCTCTCTGTCGATATCTTTCTATATATACGCGGCTGGAACCGAGCGGTTCCTCTTGGCCTGGGCTTCCCTTCTCGGGTTGAGCCCGAGCATGCTGCTGGGTTCAGGGAGTTATTAGTGGGGTTTTGGGTTTAGGAGCAGTTTGCTCTGGGAAGGAATCCACGCGGGTTGGGATGGTTCGCTGAACCGGTTTGGGGGTTTAATAGTTAAATTCTTTGTTAGTAAATCTATACATGTATATATATATATATATATATATATATATATATATATATATATATATATATATATATATATATATATATATATATATATATATATATATATTTGCTCATATACACACCTACATAATAATATCCAAAATCTAAATGAAACCCCAATATTTCTATTCCTAGTGTAGGGCCTAGATATGATAATATTTATTTGACAAAATAATATAACCAATAATAAAATAATATTATATATTAATAACCTCCATAATATTTATAATAAAAATAACCATAATAATAATAATAATAATAATAATAATAATAATAATAATAATAATAATAAAATTCAATAAATCAATAATGGTGTATATACCATTATGTACAGTCTAGAAATTTCAAGGTGTACAAGGACCTATTTTATACAAACATCATCGAATATCCACTAATAATAATATTTATAATATTTAATTATGAATACTTAGAAATATTCATTAAATCATTAGAAATATATATATATATACCTATGAAAATATATATTATATATATAATATATATATATATATATATATATATATATATATATATATATATATATATATATATATATATATATATATATATTTGCTCATATACACACCTACATAATAATATCCAAAATCTAAATAAAACACCAATATTTCTATTCCTAGTGTAGGGCCTAGATATGATAATATTTATTTGACAAAATAATATAACCAATAATAAAATAATATTATATATTAATAACCTCCATAATATTTATAATAAAATAAACATAATAATAATAATAATAATAATAATAATAACGAAATTTAATAAATCAATAATGGTGTATATACCATTATGTACAGTCTAGAAATTCCAAGGTGTATAAGGACCTATTTTATACAAACATCATCGAATATCCACTAATAATAATATTTATAATATTTAATTATGAATACTTAGAAATATTCATTAAATCATTAGAACGGAAATGCAACACACTTATTCCAAATTACGTCAACACGAATGTCATTGGACGTACCGCATGACTACATGGGCTTGGGCCCAGTTCGGGTCCAGTCCGGACTAAAATGGTATAACCGGTTTCCCTAAAACTCAATAATATAATTAATAAATAAATCAATCTTCGGTAAGGGTTAAGTCGTAACTTGGTCTAGTTTTCCTAGTTAGGACATCACTATGACTCGGCCTTCCCTACCAGGGCTAATACACTAGTCAAAGCATACCACTGTACTATCCGTGCCATGATTCCTAGCCGTCTTGTACTTCAAAACTCCACCATGGCTAAAGTCATCCACCGTAATAATTAACTAAATAATTATTTATAAAAATTCTAATAATCACCATTTAATTCAAATAAATAAATAAAAATATTTTCTTAAAATTCTGGGAAGAGGGGTTACAAATCTATCCACCTTAAAAATAATTTCATCCTCGAAATTTAGGGAAAGAGTCCATCCGCTATGATAGAAATCGGTTTCCACTAGCTATCAATTATTCTCATGGTCATTTGCAACTGCAGTTTCTCGAGGACTTCTACCCACCTTTGGTCACACTACTCCCTCAGAGGTATGTCCCTACAGCTTTATAATCCTCCAATTACTTGCTAAACTTGCTACAAATAGATATCTACTGCATATGGCCTCTATTATCCTCTCCTATCTATCAAGCAATTCCAAAAAAATTAACCAGCAACAATTTTTCACACGTAGCTAAGAAATATTATAAATTCTACTAAACATGACCATTTGTCGCTCTGAGATAGGAAAGACAGGAAGATAAGAAAAAATAATTGAGAGCGAATATGATGTTTCCAGAGCCGTAGAGAGTATCCAATGATATAGATAGAAAGAAAGTTTACAAAACATTGACTTATTTGCTAGATTGGCTACTCTAGTCCAGTCACTTGTTAAATCGATGAACCATTCATTTCTTAGAGGGTCTTACAATCCATGCAATACGGAAATCCCGTTCTCGAAATTCTAAACAAGGTTCCACAATAGAACATAATTTAAGAAATCAAGATTGTGATCTATTCCGTGGTTATCTAAATACACGAGCAAGAAATATAAATGCAACGCAAGATCGTATCGCAACTTCCAAGTAGATGGAATAAGGGTTACGAATGACCTCACATTCTAAGAGGGGAGACTACATAATAGGTACAGGGACCTATTTCAAATAGTTCGATTTTACAGTCCAAATATGGTGGTACATATGGATGGATTTTACTGGGTCTTAATGGGTTCTCTGATTGGACATCAATCGTTGGTTGGATGAACCTTGAATTTCAATCTATATTGACTGGACAAGATTCCAATCGTAAAACTATTTTTACTAGGTTAGGGTAACCTAGAATAGGTTTTCGATCCAAGTGGTCGAGCTAGTTGCCAGTCGAGTTGGTTAGCTAGGTTCCTAAAGCCCAAAATGTGCCTTCCGTGACTTTTGTGTTTAAGTAGCATGAGAAGACACAATTGAGTGGCACACTAGTGACATGTGCGTAGTGGGCTTCGAGTAGATCACAACCATATATTGGACCGAAAGGTATCAGTCGAGGTTGAGCCTCTAATTATAGTCGGAAAGTACACTGGTACTATGGTAAGGGTTATAGCTAGTCCTTTTGACCCGGAAGTCGTACCATAAAAATAGAGCACAAGGGGAGTATTTGAGTCAAGGCATAAGGGTTGCTAGTTAAAGCAAACTTCAAGCAAATAATTTGAGACTCGCAACATTTGATTTCTTGAGAATAGATTGTCTCCTAGATTGGCATTTTGACTAAGGGTAAACCCTAATCTTTCTCAAAATTCGACGGCTAGAGGGTCCCAAAAGCAGTTTGGGGGTCGAGAGGAGAACGTGTAACTCAAAGCAAGGTTCTAGCCATATTGCTGGCCGATGGTAGCTATTCTTGTGTATACAACTACCATAGCCATGGGGATACTCGGTATCTTTCTACCAATTACGAGCTTCCGTCTTTCCAAGTCAGTGAAAGACAAAAACAATAAAGAGTTCAAGAAAGATGTCATTGAATACAACTTCATGATCCAAAGGCGAATGTATAATTCAAGAGAAATTGTCAATACAGTCGCAGATGAGATTATAGATACCTCGATATCTCAATCCACGTGGGATAATCAAAGAGAGAGCGAACCGAGTGCACTACAGTTGATCAGACCATAATACGTCGATTCTGATTAAACAATATGTTAGTAGGCGTCCCCACTAAACATATATCTTGAATCAAGCTCGAGAATAGAGTGAGCTTGCAAAACAAGGCTGTAATAGCAGCATTGGTTAAGATAGTCAAAATACTGGTATGCAAGATTTTTGAAAGGGGCACAAGTAGTTCGAGTTTGTGAGCATCAAAAATTCACCAGGTGTTCTTGCTTATACGGTCATCCTACTATCTTCTCATCCATAATGCCTTAGTCGACTAATAGGTTATGAACCTCTAAATTTATATTCTAGGTAAACCTATTAGTGTCAGTCAATTGCCTCGTCAGTAGATCACAAGGACCACAGAATGCTAGGTTGGGAGACATGTTACCCAACTTACAGAACTTCCACTAGTATTGGATTTGGATCTTATGGGTCACACAAGGCATTTTCCTATCCTCTATGGTATTCTAAACTTGTAATCATGTTTGAAGTCATTTCACCGAGGATTATGCCTCACCCGTATACTCTGGCTGTGGTAAACCCTTGATTTCATAACTCAAATATGATACTAAATTGAATACTTCTTAACTCTATCCAATAATGACTCAAGGGTAACTATGATCAAAAGAGGACCATTAGCCATAGTTTTAGCAATATTCTATAACCTATATTTTCTTAAACTAATCCCAACTCTAGGGATCGTGCATCGCCAGTGCGTTGCTGGATGCAGTGAATTCATAGTCTCCATAATTCAAATAAATGGCGACAGTACGCTGCTGCCCTGCCATTATGAGTAAAAATTTGTTATCTCTTAGAGATTCAAGCAAGTTGACAATGAAATAAAGCGTAAGTATTTGTCCTATCAGTCACAACCCTTACAATAAAAGATTGGACAGGGAGGAAGTAACTGAAGACAAAGAAATACAAACATTTTAGTATCTATTTCATGTGTATTCAAACCATTGAGGAAAGACTTTGAATCGAAACTAACTCAAGGTCCGTATATGGATACATAATCAGAAATTATATAAAATTTTATAATTCTTAGGCAAAATAGGAACTAAATAGGCAATTCAGACTAAGATATGAGGATGATATCTAGAGAGGCAAAGAGAATAAATTGAATAATTTATCAAGGTCATATCATTAATTCTATGAAGCCCTGTCTCACCAAGGGGATAACCTATCCACATTGGATCATATCGTACTATCAAGAGGTCATAGTGTACCAATAGGGATCTGACAAACTATCAAAATTAATAACTCCTCCTCTAAAGTGCATGGCCTAGACTACCCATCGGTAAATTTGTATAAGGGACTCCTAATCCTAGTCATTCTCTTAAATTAAATTAATCCCTAATTCGTGAAAGAGCATTTCTTAGTCGCAGGCTCACAATAGTACGACAAACTTAAGTACTATCACGAGTTCGCATGATTGTGCGAAAACAGACCTGCATGGTCCACCATAAAAACTTGTCACGACCCGCACCTATTTTTTTTTTCCGGATACGAGACGTGTCCAAGCCAGCCTACGCCGCAGTATCGGCGGTAGAATACTGTCACGGCTATGATACTCTAAATCACAAATAATGCTCATTCACAAAATTAATTCAATTTACAATATTCACAAGTTTTACATTTACAGAAAAATATAAATTTGTACAAATATTGGAATGACTACAACTCAGCTATCTAGCTAGTCTCTAGGCTTTTGTATGCAAGTACACCTGTATCTTCCAATGCTAAGTGAATCCTCAGCTAACTTGAAAAATATTGGTTTCCAGTCAGGAATGGAACGAGTACAATTCACTGAATGCAGTTTCAATATATGAAAATGACTATACGACAGAGGTTAGTGTTTGCCATTAAAATTCTTTGATTGCAAATTTCAATACAAACAGAACAGTGTTACAATATAGGACTTAGATGTAGTCCTAGGAGTACACTTTTGTTTATCTGGGTCCCTTGTGCCGATGGAGTGAGTGGTAATGCGTTGACTCCGTTGACAAACTGACGACGGTTATCGGTTCTCTGAAGGTTTGGATTGCTCTGGGTGCTGGAGCTTGTCGAGAGGAGAAAGACGTTGAGTGTCTGTATCTGTCTCTCTGGTGATATGTTCGTTCGTTGGATATTCTGTGCCTTTTTCGTCCGTCCGTGAGAAGAAAATGATCCCTCTATTTATAGTTTTACAGGCTGGCTGCTCATACGCGCATGTAGGACGCGCCGGTACGTGGGGACGCCACGTGGTGATTGCTGATGGAGGTGCATGGACGATACGCCTTGATCGAGGGGTTGAATTCTTCATACTGCTGTTGTGAGCCGGCACGTAGCAGAGGAGAAGATCTTTCTGTTGCTGAAATCTTAGATGGGTTGAGTCAAAGGACACGTGTCATCGACTCAAGGCTCGAAGATCTCGGATTTGATGGGGGGATGATCTGGTGGAATGCGCCTAGGACTAGGCGCATGAGGAGACTTTGGCTCGTAACCTTTAGGAGTCACGAACCATTCAGGGCGCATGGCTTTTGAGGCACATGTAGGCGACTTTCCTTCTGTCTTTTGGGATCAGAGAGCAGTCTGGGGCGCATGGCTTTTGAGGTGCATGCAGAGCTTCAAATGGAGACTTTTCTTCTGTCATTAAGGATCAGTAAAAAGTCTGAGGTGCATGGCTTTTGAGGCGCATACGGATGGTTGGGTGGCCACGTGGCAGTAGCCATCGGAGTAAAGAAATGATGATGCTGACGTTGCCGACGCTTCGTCTTCAGAAAAAACTGTCAACTGTTCAGACTTTGGGAGGTGTGCTGCCAACTCTGTCAGTTCAGCATTTAATGTTTCTGACATTCGATAGACAGCTGAGTGGGCGCGTCGATTGACGTTCCACTAGGCGTATAGGAACACATGGGGGCGCATCCTCTGTGATGCGCCTAGTACTGAAGGGTGCATCTGTGTGATACGCGAGCTGGCCGGCGCATCCGCTTCGTGACACGTTCTTTAATGCAGCGACTGTTAAGTTCTTCGAGTGCTTTAAATAGCCGTCTTGATTTGGCTGAATTCGAAGCGTCCGGTTCATCCATTAAATGCAAATTCATTGTACGGAATTCAGAGAGCCATCCACCTGGTGCATGGGTTTGATTTGCCCAGCCTATAAATAGTAGCATGGAGAGAAGGTTTGCTTCTCGTTCTCTCACTTCTTTCCGATACGAACTTGTGTACTCGAGTGCATTCTGTTGACGAAGTGCTCCCGATGGTGAAGATGCGACGCCATGTCTTCATTGATGCATTTGAAGGTGACTGTTACATCCAAAAGTCGAAGTCGAGGGCTTCCGAGGCAGGCGGAAGGTGCCTGTTGCATCCAAAGATAGGGATGCCCGGGCCTCGTCTTCGTTGTACAGGAAGAGCCGTAGATCGGAATGGCGGTGCTAGGCTCTTTTTTCTTTCAAAGTGGGTATTGCCCACTCTGGTGGGTTTGGAAGCTGCTCCTTTAGCCGTATTTCGATTGCGGTCTTCCTTGGTCTTTGGAGGCTCTTTTGAAGCCTCCCCTGGCCACAGGCCGGCTTGCGGTGCTCTTCTCTTTCTGGGTTAGAGGGTTGATTGCCACCTTCGTTCTGCTCAATAAATGCTTCATTAGTCGAAGCACTTATCAGGTGAACCTGGCTGGAAGGGTGGCACATAACTGGGCTGCTGAAGGGATGCACATAACTGGGATACATATAACTGAGCTGCTGAAAAGGATGCACCTTGCTGAGGGCGCATGGTGGGATGCGCCTGACCGAGGGCGCATGATGATTGCTGCGCCTGCCTGAGGGCGCATGGTGGCTGCTGGTTGTAGACTATCTTTTCTTTGTAGAAATTCTCCTTTGTACTTAGACATGTAATAGACTTTTATATGTTAAATAAAAAGTCCTCTTTCAATGTCTATACTTGTTGTTTTGGCTGTGGAGTACTTTGTTCGAGCTCTGGCGCATGTAGTCTGGTGCATGGGCTTTCTGGTTGTGAAATTCCATGCTTCTACAAGACCCCCTTCAAAGTTTTCAAAACTTTTGGATAAGTTTTTGGAATACTTTGAATAAGAAGCATGGTGGTAGAGGCGCATGTCTGTCGGGGCGCATAGATACTCCGCGTATCAGTGATGGGGCGCATGCTCTGCTCAGTTAGTACAAATGATGACACCTCGGTAATCGAAAAAAAGATTAATGATGATCTTTTTGGTTTTATTTGTGGTTATCTTTTCACAGAACCCGAGGCGACGGCTGAGATCACACATTCATCGGTTCACGCGTGCGACCAAGCCCTATAAATAGACGAGAGATGGAGAGAGAGAGTTCTTCTTTTCCTTGCTTTTGCTTTCTTTAGAGTTCTTCTTCAAAAACCCTAACTTTTCTTCTCTCAAAGAATGGCTCCCAAGACTCCTCACGGCGGTGCTGGCAAGGACAAAGGAAAAGAACCTGTGAAAGCTGCAGCGGCTGATGTTCCCCGTCGGCCTGTCAAAGTTCGGCCGGAGGTGGTTGGTAAGTTTCATTTTACGTACACCAATGCTCATAGACCTTGAGTCTTTTGATGATGTGCCGAGGTTTTTGCCGCCGATGCGCATGGGTTTAAGCCCTGAAGATGCGCCGAGGCTCTACTGCTGACGCGCATGGGTTTAGACCATGATGATGCACCGAAGCACTGCTGACGCGCATGGGATCACTCCCTGATGACGCGCCGAAGCTCCACTACTGATGCGCATGGGTTTACACCCTGATGATGCGCTGAAGCTTCTTTTTCGGATGTGCTATGTGCTTTTGATGAGACTCAGATTCTTTTGCTATTTAAAACTTTTTTCGAATCTTTGCTAGTGTCGATGTCTATCCCACTCTTGAATGAAGTGCTCCGGGATGCTGCCCTCTGCCAGACGGGAGTAGATTATAACGAGGAAGTGATAAACCCTGCTCAAGCCGCTATTATGCTGGACCAGCATCCCGAGAGAATAACTCAAATCCGGGAACAGCAGTATGGGTTCCTCAAACGGATGATGGAGCGTGGTGTTTTGAAATCTGCAACATCTGATAAAGTGACCTTCTTGAAGCCTGAGTTCCTGTTTGGGGACCGCCTTACTTCTACTGAAGCAATAGTATTGAAGGTCAAGGAAGACTGGTTTTTTACAGCAAAAGGAGTGCATATGACCGTTAAGCAACTTGAACGTCAATGGCCTTTGATGGCCTTCTGTCGTCTTGCTACCAAGAGGAGGATGTCTTAGGATCTTACTCCCTCTCAGGGGGGGCGGTGACTGGCATCATCAAAATTGATTCTACCTCCGATCAAAAAGATACTTTGACCGCAGTACGGTCTGGGTCTTCTTTCACCTGGCGGACTCTACGTCCTGGGAGCATTTACAGTGATGTTCCCCTCGATACTTTTGCTTATAGTGCCTTGACTTTTGCACATCGCATGCTGTTGGTGGAACGCTCATACCCGAAAGGAGAGTTTCGGGTAGCGGGTTGGTGTCATTACGTTTCTAAATGGAATAAATTGACACTCTGGGTTTTGTCGCGGTTCCGGACTGAGCTCCGAGAGATTGGGCTGACTGCCGCGATTCGTGCTACCCAGGCAGGTGTTGACATTAACAGGCATATGTTCCTCGCCCTCTTGGAGATGTTTGATATCCATACCGAGACCTTTCTTACTCCGGTGGGGGAGTTAGGGCTCGCACTTCATGAGATGTATGAAGTATTAAAGCTCCCTTGGGGATCGGAACCCTATGAAGAGTACTTTTTGACCAACGAAGAGTTTCAAGTCCTGGAGGACAAGGCTGAGGAGATGACGGCCGTCTTTAAGGAAGTGGCGAGTCATCATTACTATATGCAGAGAAGGGATAAGAGCGGGTTACAGCCTCATGTGACCGCTTGGAGAGATTACGTCTTTAGGCAAGACAAGGGGGATCCCTCGCAGTTCTCCCCTCCGCCAGCGCTCTCTCGTAGCGAAGTGCTCTCTGAGATGAGTAGGTTAGATGAGAAGAATCCCTGGGAGAACGAGGACCAGCAGTCTGATGAACGCTCCTACAGCTGTTTCTGGCATCTTGCTCATCGGATGTCGTCGAAAGAGTGACCCGGCACTTGATCCTGCCAGCTGTAAAGTTGGTCTTTGGCCGGCGCTTGGCTCTACTCCCCGTAATGGTATGTAACTTGCTGCAAGGTTTACACGAGTTCGCAGGAAATGTGATTCATGACCGAGGTCGAAAAAATAACTTCCCGTGCACTGAACTGCCCTTTCACTATTTGATGGGGTGGTTAATTTTACACCATCCCAATGTGATGAGTCCAGGTTCAGAAGAAGACTACAGGGCTGGAGATGCATTCCTTTGCCGTTTCCACCAGAGGAGCTGGTCGCACACTGGCGTCCCTGTTTGTAGAAAGGTTTTATCCCGTCTTCAGGGTTGGGAGATCACCAAAGTTGGTCCAATCTTCCTGGGTTTTGAGGCCAACGAAGACTTAAAGGATTCGGGTGAAGACGCCACCGCTCTGCCCCCATGGGGATTCTACTGGTCGCAAAGTATCCGACCATCCCATCTGGTGTACCGGAACATGAATCGGTGCTACCTGGAACCGTATTTACCGAGCCACTTTGTACGGCAATTCGGTTATGCTCAGTTGATGTTGGATAACCCCAGTATCACTCTGGGGTATGCTGGAAGTTTGTTGGATGGTGCACGGGCTTGGCATTACTATAATACCGGATATACCAGGGCTCGCTTTACGTTGCCCGTCCCGGATCCACGGCCGCCCATTCTTTACTCGGCCGCCAAATTTTACTGTGTTATGGCTGCCACGCCTCCCGGATATGATAGGGAGACCAGTCTTATCGCAGGCACTCAGTTAGCAGTGGCCGGAGACACGCCGGCGAAAGTCCGATCGTACCGTCCGCCAGGGGCGGGTTATCGAGGTGTCTCTTCCGTGCCCACAGGGGGTCAGGCAGAACCCTCGATTGATCAATCAAAACGGCGTGCAGATACAGGGGCTGGATCTCCGGTGTTGAAGAAACAGAAGCAGGCATCGTCACCGACGGTGTCATCGGATTCAGCATCTGCAGAGGTAAGAAGGTCCTACATAGTCTGGTTTAGGTTCCACATTTCATGAAACCAATGCTTTCCTTTTTTGTAGGAGCCGCTAAAAAGAAAGCCTCGTACTCCAAAATCGAGTGGGAGCAGGCCAAAAGAGATAGCGGGCTCGCCTGAAGTGCGCATCCCGCCGACTATGATGTCTCTCATGGAGGAGAATCCGGAGGATGTTATCGTCGTGGAGATTCCAACATCCCCAGATTATGTCAGAAGGGAAGTTAGGGGTGCAGCAGCTTCCGAGATGATGAAGGCCGCAATGGGGGCTTCGGATACCGAAGGTTTAGCAGACACGCGGCTTCCTGGTGATGAAGTGGGGTGGAGTTCGTCGTCTTCAGATGACGCTGCTCCAGAGTTGCAAGAGCCTGTTACGGGGGCAACAGATATGGTTGGAACAGAGGAGAGGGTTGATTCCCCTCCTTGTTATGATGAGGGGAGGTCGGCTGCATCATTGCCGAGCCCTATCCCAGACTCAGCGACGGAAGCTGAGGTGGCTACCAATCAGGAGGTAGCGACAAGTCCTGTCCCTGTAGAGGGATTTGATGAAGAGACTCGTCTGGCGGTCCTGACTTCAGGGACGAGTCAGAAGGTAAGTGTTGATCTCTCCGTTCTGCCAGGGGAAGTATTGGCTGGTGATAGCACGTTGGGTATTGGAGAGGTGGCCGCTGACATCGGTAGTACTTCCGAGTTTAGGAAGGGTAAGGGTGTGATGGAACCCTCTGTTGCTCCTTTTACTTGGGGTACAATCTCGACGCCTGTCCCGGTTTCTTCTGTTCCCTTGGCTCCACGGGCTAGTAGTCAGGCCCCTGTTGATGAAGAGCCTACTGATACCGAGGTTCCAGCCTCGCTGGTTGAGGTCGGCGGGTCTTCTTCCGGTCCGCCAACTGGAGTAGCTCCTCTAACCCCTGCTATGACACCGCAGGTGATGGCGGACGCAGATAAATATGTAAAATTCATTATTGAGGCAGTGTACAAAATGCTGCAGAAGGGTGTATCTGCGGTGATGGATGCCAACGGGAGCTTTGCGACGGCAAGAACTCTGGCAATGCCTTATATTGACCTGATCCGTCTTCACCAAGGTCATGATCATATGGCCGAGATCCTGGAGGCTTCGGTAGTTGAGCTGGATCAGCGGCTCTCGGAACTTCAGTGCATCCAGCGAAATGACCTCTCCGTCTTGATAGATGCAGAGAAGGAGAAGCTGATCCCCGAGATTGAGTCTTCCTACCAGGCCACCGTGAGTGTCTGGGAGCGCGAAGTGGCTGAGACTGAAGCTGCGGTAGAGCGGTTGTCTCAGTCCATACGGGAGACAGTGGAAATGCGATCCGCATTGGATGCTAATATAGCGGAGATCAACGCCCAGATCCGTCGCCTTGAGGACCAGTGGGCCCGATTCCAGTTAGATGTCGAATGTGTCCAGGCTAAACACGTAGCATTCAAGAAGGAGGAAGCAACTTTCACTCAGCAGACTCTTGCCCTGGCTCAGCAGCGACAACAGCTTGATGAGAAGCATGAGAACGATACTTCTGCTGAGGCTGTTGAATCGATGCATCAAGAAGCTGAGCGTCGAGTCCTGGCGACTGTGGAGACTCGTGCGGCAGACTTGAGACGCCGAGTCAGAGAGCTTTCAGCCAACCCTGGGGATGCTTAGGGATTGTAGCCTCTTCTTTTTGTATTTTTGCAACTCTTGCTAGGGAAAGTGTAGTCCTTTACTCTCTCCTTTTTTTTTAGAAAATAAAAAAGTACGCAACTTTTTGTGATGTGTTCATTTTTGTTCTCATGAACTTGATGATTTGTGTGGACCTATTATCTTTTGCACACCTTGGTTTTTAGGTACAGATAATAAGTTTAAAAGAACCAACATGTTTGCTCAGAGGTAATGTGGACGTGGCAAATATGGGGTTCAAGTGGTGGAATCACCCTACTCAGAGGTGTTATGGACGTGGTAGGAATGATCCTAGGGGATACGCGGAACTACTCAGAGGTGATGTGGACGTGGAAGTTCTGCGATCAATGTACGGCAACGCAGGGGTTGTCTGTACGAGATGTTTACTCAGAGGTAATGTGGACATGGTAAACATGAACGGTAGCGTAGTCTTACGGGGTGTAAGATTCCGCCTTGTAGGGTGTAGGGGGGACAACTCAGAGGTGATGTGGACATGGTTGTCCTTCTACTGGAGGATGCTACGGAACAGCTGGGTTCCGGAAGCGTATGATTTTGTGGAAGGGAATTGTCTGTGAGCCCTGATGATTGGGTCCACAGATCCCCTGGTGGAAGCACATGTCTGAAAGATGTCAAGAGTAGTACTTCTTTAGGAACTTGCCGTTGATGGGCATCATGAACAAGTCCCCATTGGGTTTGGCGAGGCGGTAAGCACCGTTTGAGTATACCGTCTCTATGATGAAAGGTCCTTCCCACTTGGGTTCGAACTTCCCTGGTGTCTTGTGAGTTAACACCATCGGCCTCCTGACTGCCAGAACCAGGTCGCCAACTTGGAAAGTCCTCTGCTTGACCTTCTTGTTGAAAGCCTGTGATATACGGACTTGGTAGAGTTCGATGCGTTGTTGAGCTAGGAGACGTTTTTCATCAAGTGCCTCCAGTTCCCGCAGACGACGACGTTGATTGTCTTCTTCTGTGAGTTGGTTTGTGATTGCTATACGAAGTGAAGGTATCTGAATCTCGAGAGGCAGTACCGCTTCGCTCCTATAGACCAGATAGAATGGTGTGTTGCCTGTTGGGGTCAGTACCGTTGTGCGGTAGGCCCAAAGACATTCGCCAAGCTTTTTGTTCCAGTAGCGTTTGTTAGATGACACGACCTTTTTGAGTAGCCGGACGATAGTCTTGTTAAACGCCTCTGCTAATCCGTTTGCGGCCGGATTATAGGCGGTTGATGCCACGTTTTGAATACGACTCTTATCACAGAATCTGCTAAAAATGTGGCTGATGAACTGAGGACCATTGTCGTGGATGATCCTCCGGGGCACCCCGAAATGGTAGATGACGTGGTGCTTGATGAAGCTGATCACTCTGGAGCTTTTCACTTCTGCTAGCGGAACTGCTTCTGCCCATTTGGAGAAGTAATCGGTGATTGCTAGGATGAAGCGGTGTCCTCTTGATGAAGGAGGGGTGATCGGTCCCACAATGTCCATGCCCCAAGCTTCGAAGGGCCAGGAGGCGACTGTAGGATGTAGTGGTTCCGACGGTGTATGAATGAAATCTGCGTGAAGCTGGGACGCATGGCACTTCTTAGCATATTCGACAACGTCAGCGGCCATGGTTGGCCAGTAGTAGCCCATGCGTCGCAGTCGATCCTGCAACTTAGGGCCAGGCTGATGGGCCCCGCAGGTTCCATCGTGAGCTTCTCGAAGGGCTTCGGCTGCTTCTTCGTTAGACAAACATCGAAGGAGAAGTCCATCGTAGGAGCGTCGGTACAACATTTTAGTGGCTGTATCGTAGTAGAATCGAAGAGAGCGTCTCCTGACTGAGATGGCTTCTTTCGGGTCCTCTGGAAGAATTCCGTAGACAGTGAAGTCGATGAACGGGAATCTCCAATCTCGGACGTTAACACCGGCACCCGTTGACATGGCGTGGGCCACCTGTGAGCGCAGGTTATTTTTAGGGCAGACCAAGTCTCGACCCACTACCGTGACGTAGTATTGAGTTCCGAGGGGTGCCGCCAAGGAGGCTGCGAGGCCAGCCAGAGCATCAGCCTCTAGATTTTGTAGACGAGGTACGTGTTCGATGAAGAACCCGGTGAAGGTTGAAACGATGTTCAATACAACTTCGTGGTAAGGGATCAGATCTTCATGGCGAACTTCGTATTGTCCTCTGATCTGGTTTACGACGAGTTTCGAGTCGCCGTAGGCCTCCAGATGATTCACCCCCAGCTGTTGCGCTAGCTGGAGTCCCATAATAAGCGCGTTGTACTCGGCAACGTTGTTGGAGCACGGCTTCGAAAGGGAGTAAGTACGCTGGATGACCAGTTGATCGGGGGAGACTAATACCACCCCCACTCCTGCGATGATTTGGCCTTTGGGGCTTATTCTTGAAGCGCCATCGAAAAACATCAGCCAGACGGAGCCTTTTTCGATGACGTTTGATTCTTGGACCTCATCCGGGATGTTTTTATAGAGCCTTGAGGACTCTGGGATGGGCTGTACAGCTAAGAAGTCGGCCAGAGCTTGACCCTTAACAGCCTTCTGTGGAACGAACACCATGTTGTATGGTGTTAGCAAGATCGTCCATGTGGCTAGCCGGGAGTTCAGTGATCCTGGCTTCGTCATGAGGACCCTGAGCGGATTGACTCGGGAAATGACATGAATTGTCTGGCCCGAGACATAATGGCGAGTCTTTTGGATGGCAAACACCAAAGCCAAGCACTTTTTTTCGACGGGGTTGTACCGGTGTTCGGCCCCAATGAGCGTTCGACTGAGGTAGTAGATTGCTTGCTCATAGCCTGTATCGCTGTTCTGAGCTAGCAGGGCGTCGAAGGAATGATCCATGGCACGAACGTAGAGTAAGAATGGTTTGCCGGCGACGGGTGCCACCAGGACTGGAGGGCTCGTCAGGTAGGCCTTGATGTCGTCGAAAGCCTTTTGGCATTCCTCTGTCCAGACGTAAGAGACTTCCTTCTTCATGAGCTGGGTGAAGGGTTGACATTTGCCGAAAATGTTTGCTATGAACCTCCGGATATATGCCAGACATCCCTGTAGGCCTCGAAGTTCTCGAAGGTTCTTCGGAGGGTCCATATCAAGGATGGCTTTGGTCTTCTCGGGATCGACATGAATGCCTTTCGCCGTGATAATGAAGCCCAAGAACTTCTCGCTAGAAACCCCCAGAAAGGATTTAGCGGGGTTCATCTTGAGTTGATGCGCCCGCATGAGATCGAAGATTGTCTTCAGGTCTTGCGGGTGATCTCCTTTGAGACGGCTCTTGACTGCGATGTCGTCAACATAGCATTCGACTGTCTTGCGAAGGTGCTGATGGAAAATAGTGCTCATAGCACGTTGATATATCGCACCAGCGTTCTTTAAGCCGAAGGGCATCACTGTGTAGCAGAAAATGCCCTTTGGAGTCCTGAATGATGTATGTTTTGCGTCGTCAGGGAACATCTTTATCTGGTTGTAGCCCGAATACCCGTCCATGAAGGACATGCGCTTGGAGCCACATGTGTTGTCGATCATCACGTCAGTGATTGGAAGCAGGAATTCGTCCTTCGGGCAAGCAGAATTGAGGTACCTGAAGTCGATACAGACTCGTATCTTCCCATTCTTCTTGGTGATGGGGACGACGTTGGCTACCCAATCTGGGTGTTGCTCTTCACGGATGAAGCCGCTGGTCAAGAGCTTGTCCACCTCCTGATCGATGGCGTTCATAATGTCCGGACGGAAGCGCCGCTGCTGTTGTTTGATAGGCTTGGCATCAGGTAGGATGTTCAGCCTATGTATCGCGATCTGGGGATCAAGTCCCGGCATATCTTCGTAGCTCCAAGCGAAGAAATCGATATACTCTTTAGCCAGCTGGATTAAAGACTCTCGGTCTTCACCTTTTAGGCTTTTGCTAATGAAGATGGGTTTGGAAGAAGATCCATCCCCAAGGTCGATCTGCTCGACTTCGTCTTCGGTGGAAGGTTTACGTAATTCAAAACGAGACTCCCATTGTTGTCCTAGGCATTGCGCCCAGGGTTCTTCTTCGAAGAATTCCGGTGCTTGGTCTTCGCCTTCATCTTTTTGAGGTTGTGCTGATGTCATGTTGGCTGACAGCACTCTCTTAAAGACTGAGCCGATACTGGTGTCAGAGTCCCATGTTGACACTTTAGACGAGTGAGAATGTTCTACTTCTTCTGCGTCTGAGCTCTCTGGAGTTGATGGTGGCGTGACATAGCCTACCCCCCGTCGAGTCCGGTTGTAGTAGTCCTGTGGCTTCCCTTTAGGAGTTGGAAGCCGGAGAAGGAGACGTTGACCCTTGCCATAGTTGAGGCCTTTGTTGCTCTTCAGGTCGTAACCCATCTTTTGGATGAGGTACTTTGCCTTGTCCGTGTACCGGTAGAGTTGCATTCTGCCGGCATCTGGTTCTGGCTCGAGTGGTGGGAGGTCTTGATGACGCTCGACTTTGTCGAAGATGATGGATTCTTCGTCTCGACTCCGAGGTGGGACTATGTAACAAACCCCTTGGGACGGGACTACTCGATTTACATGATGGACGGTCGTTATTTGTGTTTGTAACGACCATAGAGCGTTATCTAATGTATACATGGTATTCCAATGTAGAAGACAAGAATAATTAAAAGATACTATATTATTGATAAAATACGAGATTTTATCCCGCGGGATTACATTGTCCAGTGAGGGGGCATCTACGTCAGTGGAGATATAATCCCTCAGCTCTTCATCTGTAAGCACTGGAGTAGGATCGGGAGAGTCCACCACAGCGTTGGTCTTGGAGTCCGAGAGGACTACATGGGCTTTCTCTAGCGGCTGGGATGGCGGCGGCCTGCCTTTAAGACGCACCTTCAGAGGTGCTTCCGCTGTGCCTCCAGTGACTGGCGTCTTCCCCTGTAGTTTTGCCACGAGGGAAGCCGATGTTTGAGGTGGCTTTCCCTTGAGCCGTATCCTCAGGGGAGCATCAGGAGCAGCTGGTGCTTTCCCGGGTAGCTTAATGCTCATGGGAGGCAACTTCTGAGGCGGTTTGCCTTTGAGTCTGATCTTCAAAGGAGCATCGGGAGTAACCTCAGGCTCCATGTCCGGCTCTGCTGCCGTTTCTGCTTCGTCGTCAGCATCATTGGCTTCCTCCTCGTCAGGCGACTTGTATAAGTCAGCATCGGTGAAGTAGGCTTCAATCCCTTTGAAAGGGTCAATGTCCGCGAACTCCGTCCGGATGACGCTGTTGGTGGACACATACTTCATATATTGGTGGAGCATGGATGGCACCACCATGTACTCATGCAGCCATGGTCGACCGAGAAGGATATTGTAGTTGACATCGACATCCATAACGTAGCAGGTCACCTCAGTTCTGAGGTTACCGATGTGACTCTTCAGCCGAATTTTGTCCAGTGGCTCGCTTTTGCTGGCATTGAAGCCACTGATTGTTGTGTTGGAGGGTGCCAGCCAGTACATTAGGATCCCCAGTATTGAGAGCAGCGTCTACGGGATGATGCTGAAGGAAGACCCCGGATCGATCTGAATCTGCTTCACCTTGACTGAACCGATATACCCTGTATAATACAGCGGCCGGTTATGTCGGTTGTGCTTGAGCAGCATGTCTTGTTGGGTGAAAGTTATGTTCGGGATAACTTCATCCGTACAATGACAGTGCGCACATGTAGTTGAAAGATCTTCAGGCTGCTTGACCTGACTGAGAAAGGATTCAACATCCTTCAGAGCTTCACATAGAGCTTCTCGGGAGTCTTTGGAAAGACGCAGGAGCTCGAACAAGGATAGTCGGGCAGGAGTACTGGCCAGTTGTGCCAGTATGTCGAAGTTGTGGGGCTTGGCTAGCCCCGAAGCATTCTTCTTTCGTAGAGGTCTGTCGAAATGAGCCTCCACGTACTTCTGCTTATTGGCTGCTGAGGGCTTCGATGGACCCTCCTCCTGGATAGCAGAGACGGTGCAAGGAGGCACCACCTCGGCGGCAGCTTCGTCGGGTTGGACGTTCTGTTGTGAACGCGTCTGCACAGGAAGTGCCTCTTCCGTTGAAGAAGAGACCGGGCGACAAGATTTGATCTTCCTGCCTTTGGATTTGGAGGTAGGGCGTACCTCCGGTTGAGTCACCTCGGAGAAGAAGTCGGGGTGAACCCATAGGACCTCTCCTCGAGATGTGGTGAGTGGGATGAGTCCACTCACGTTGTCACGGGTAGGTGGTAAGTTAACCACTTCTATTGTTGCCTTAGGGATGGGGATGACTCCATCCCGTGTTGTTGTTGGCGGCAAGGTGCCGAACTGGAGTGACACCACGTTGGCCGACACCGTCTTCTCCTCGTAGTCGACGGAGATTATATCGGCATTGATCATGCACTGGATGTAATTCTTGAGGACATAGCAGTCCTTGGTTGGGTGTCCGACAAATCGATGGTAGTGACAATACCTCGGGTTGTCCACTTTCCCAATCTCATCGGGCCGCTTTGGGTCCGGCAGCTTGATCTTGTCACCCTGCTTCAGTATCTCAAAGAGTTGCAGGGTGTCTTCGTCGTTGAACGAATAAACCTCCTTCGGCCTTGGTGCAAGTGGAGGCTTCTGAGTAGGTGCCGACGCACCTTTTGAGGCATTGACAGTCAATTCCTATTTTCCCTTGGTCTCTCGTCCGGGGTTGTTGGCTGCAGGCCGTTTTTCCTTGTCATCAAAGGCGGGGAAACTGACTCCCAGAAGACGAGCATTGGCTGCCTTCTTCTCCGCGGCTTCTGCTTCAATGACCAAGGAGCTCCAATCGGGAGGAGGAGTAGAGTTAAGCCAGAGTTTGACTGCAGACAACATGTTCATGCTGCAGGATGAGAGAAGCGCATGTTCTGGCATGCCCGGGGGCAGTCTGAAGCAGGCCTGTCGGAAGCGTTCGATGAACACCCGAACCGTTTCCTTCTCCTTCTGGCGTATCTCTATGAGGGATGCCATCGTCATGTCCTTCCCGCCGTCGTAGAAGCGGTCGAGAAAGAGGCACATCAAGTCGTCGAAGGACGATATAGAATTATCGGGGAGGCTGCAGTACCAGTCGTACGCCACTCCTTTCAGTGCCCCAACAAATATGCTGGTGAGTAGCGCATCCACCTTTGGAAGATGCCCCGTCTGTGACTGAAAGTACGTCAGATAGCGACGCAGAGAGTCCTTCTCGTCGTACGGCGTCAGTGTTTGTGGTTTATATTTTAGAGGATAAACCACCTTGTTCCACTCGAGGGGATAAGACTGGGGGATGTCTATTTTCTGGCGCTCCTCTTGTCTCGTCTTGGACTCAAAGCGCTCGCTCAGGTCCCTGATCATCTCGACCACGTCTTCCGTGGAGCTGGAAGTCAGGGAAGGTGGTACCATCGGATGCTGAGCCTTTGAGGGCTCCGACGTCCGAGGTGCTTCTCGACGATCTGCGTCCGAGGATACCCGTTGAAGGGGTACACTTGACTCTCCATTGGCCTCTGGATCGGGACCGGTAGAAGATGTCTTCGCCAAAGCAGACCGTATCTCAAACACTGCTTGAGTCAGTGTTTGCATGGAGGCAGAGAGGGTTTTGAGTCCTCCCTCCAGAGTATACATGCGCTGGACGAGGCCCGTTGGCGGCACATCAGACTCGATATCAGCCCCAGTCACGTTTACTGTCATGACGCGGTCGGGAGTGGATGGATGGGTTGAGGCCTCACTCTCGGCCTCGCTCTCTTGTAGGGGAGTCGCCTCTCCTGGAGCTTCATCTTGGCTACCCCCGGTTATGTTCGGGAGAATATCCACCACGGGTGCGTCTGCAAGGGCCTGATTACCATCAGCTCCGTCTTGAAGGGCCTCTTTCTCTCCGAAACTCGGGTCTGCAGATGCTAAACTACCCCCAGCTATGTTCTGGGGGATATCCTCATCTTCAGGGGCTTCTGGGAGGCTAATTTCGCCTCGAGGATCTGCCCCAGGTGTGCTTTGGACACACTCGTCTTCGAAAGGAAGCTCCACAAGGGTCTGACTACCCCCAGCTTCTTCCAAGATCTTTTTCCTCGCTCGAGTGCCTTCGAACACTCCGGAGGACGAGACAGCTGTCTTGGTTTTCCTCGGTTGGCTTTTGGACGAGGAAGAGAAACTGCCAGTCGCCTTTCGGACTGACGAGGAGTTGGAGATCACGTTACATGATGCAACCATTGGTTCCTCTTCTGTTGACACCTTCTTCCTGAGGCGATGTCGGAGAGGTGTCGATGGTTGCAGCCACTGGAATACCGACTGCCTTGGTGGGACTGCTGCTTTGTAACAGCAGTCGATGGTGACCACAGCACAAGTATGCCCCGTGAGAGGCGCATCGTGCTTGTCAGTCAACTCTCCAGATCGGCGCTTGTGAGTAATCACGTTACACAGATCGTTGGAGGAGAGTGCCACCTTTGCACCCCCTTCAGGCGCATGGCAAGGCCAAGCGCCGGGGTGGTCAAGTGAGTGCTACGCCCCCTGATCTAATACCAAACAGGCATCCCGATCAGAAGTGGGGGAACCACAACATTTGGAGTGACTTGAACGGACCTCAAACGCACAACCGAAGGAGGCACGGGAGTTCAAGACCACTGGATTTGCCTTACTCGACTTGGTTGTGCACACAGTAGATGCGCCCAAGTGAGACAAGGACTTTGAAGGTCGGCTCGTTCTCGACGCCGCAGCACTCGAGTCGACCTTGTACAACTTACCATCAGCAGCGCACATGATTGTGAGAGCATGTTTCTGGCTTGTTGCTGGCATAACACGTTTGGGACGCATGGCCCGTGCTGCCTTGGACTTCTTTGTACCAGGCCGCTGGGGCGCATAGTACTCAGAATCCAAATTCTCCTCACCACTACAGTGAGTGAGTCTGTCAAAGACAGAGACCTTCTGTGGCGCATCAGAGGTGATGCGCGGGGCATTGGCTGCGCCCCTGCTCCGTCGATGCATCTTCCTCGTCTGAGAGGGAGATGGCTGGAGAACGTGGTTAGCCGCACGTTTCCCCGAGAGATGCGCTGCACCGGCGGGCGCATCTTGGTTGCTAGGACGTCAGCAGGAAGGGAAGGCTGGATTGGCGCGTCCCCTTCGGTGGTGGTGCCCGAGGCGTCGACCTTGCGCACCCAGACTCGGCGGGTCTTCTTCGGCTTCGGCAGCCGCTTCGAAGGACTCGCACTTCCTTCAGAGATGAACTCCTCATACGCCTGATGATTGAGGCGTACGACCAACGTCTTGTGGGAGGAGCCCACCTTCACATCGTCGATTTGTGACACAGCTTTTTCGGTAGAGAAGAAAAAGGTCCCCAGCAGAGTCGCCAGCTTGTTTGCCATTAAAATTCTTTGATTGCAAATTTTAATACAAACAGAACAGTGTTACAATATAAGACTTAGATGTAGTCCTAGAAGTACACTTTTGTTTATCTGGGTCCCTTGTGCCGATGGAGTGAGTGGTAATGCGTTGACTCCGTTGACGAACTGACGACGGTTATCGGTTCTCTGAAGGTTTGGATTGCTCTGGGTGCTAGAGCTTGCCGAGATGAGGAAGACGTTGAGTGTCTGTATCTGCCTCTCTGGTGATATGTTCGTTCGTTGGATATTCTGTGCCTTTTTCGTCCGTCCGTGAGAAGGAAATGATCCCTCTATTTATAGTTTTGCAGGCTGGCTGCTCATGCGCACATGTAGGACACGCCGGTGCGTGGGGATGCTACGTGGTGATTGTTGATGGAGGCGCATGGACGATGCGCCCTGATCGAGGGGTTGAATTCTTCATACTGCTGTTGTGAGCCGGCACGTAGCAGAGGAGAAGATCTTTCTGTTACTGAAATCTTGGATGGGTTGAGTCAAAGGATACGTGTCGTCGACTCAAGGCTCGGAGATCTCGGATTTGATGGGGGGATAATCTGGTGGAATGCGCCTAGGATTGGGCACATGAGGAGACTTTGGCTCGTAACCTTTAGGAGTCACGAACCATTCAGGGCACATGGCTTTTGAGGCGCATGCAGACGACTTTCCTTCTGTCTTTTGGGATCAGAGAGCAGTCTGGGGCGCATGGCTTTTGAGGCGCATGCAGAGCTTCAAATAGAGACTTTTTTTCTATCTTTAGGGATCAGTGAAAAGTCTGAGACGCATGGCTTTTGAGGCGCATGCGGATGGTTGGGTGGCCACGTGGCAGTAGCCGTCGGAGTAAAGAAATGATGATGCTGACGTTGCCGACGCTTCGTCTTCTAAAAAACTGTCAACTATTCAGACTTTGGGAGGTGTGCTGCCAACACTGTCAGTTCAGCATTTAATGTTTCTGACATTCGATAGACAGCTGAGTGGGCGCGTCGATTGACGTTCCACTAGGCGTATGGGAACGCATGGGGGCACATCCTCTGTGATGTGCCTGGTACTGAAGGGCGCGTCTGTGTGATGCACGAGCTGGCCGACGCATCCGTTTCGTGACACGTTCTTTAATGCAGCAACTGTTAAGTTCTTCGAGTGCTTTAAATAGCCGTCTTGATTTGGCTGAATTTAAAGCGTCCGGTTCATCCATTAAATGCAAATTCATTGCACGGAATTCAGAGAGCCATCCACCTGGCACATGGGTTTGATTTACCCGACCTATAAATAGTGGCATGGAGAGAAGGTTTGCTTCTCGTTCTCTCACTTCTTTCCGACACGAACTTGTGTACTCGAGTGCATTCTGTTGACGAAGTGCTCCCGAAGGTGAAGATGCGACGCCATGTCTTTATTGATGCACTTGAAGGTGACTGTTACATCCAAAAGTCGGAGTCGAAGGCTTCCGAGGCAGGCGGAAGGTGCCTGTTGCATCCAAAGATAGGGATGCCCGGGCCTCGTCTTCGTTGTGCAGGAAGAGCCGTAGATCGGAATAGCGGTGCTAGGCTCTTTCTTCCTTCAAAGTGGGTGTTGCCCACTCTGGTGGGTTTGGAAGCTGCTTCTTTAGCCGTATTTCGATTGCGGTCTTTCTTGGTCTTTGGAGGCCCTTTCGAAGCCTCCCCTGGCCACAGGCCGGCTTGCGGTGCTCTTCTCTTCCTGGGTTAGAGGGTTGATTGCCACCCTCGTTCTGCTCAATAAATGCTTCATTAGTCGAAGCACTTATTAGGTGAACCTGGCTGGAAGGGTGGCACATAACTGGGCTGCTGAAGGGATGCACATAACTGGGATGCATATAACTGAGCTGCTGAAAAGGATGCACCTTGCTGAGGGCGCATGGTGGGATGCGCCTGACCGAGGGTGCATGATGATTGCTGCGCCTGCCTGAGGGCGCATGGTGGCTGCTGGTTGTAGACTTAGGATTTTTTCTTTGTAGAAATTCTCCTTTGTACAATCTTTTCTTAGACATGTAATAGACTTTTATATGTTAAATAAAAAGTCCTCTTTCAATGTCTATACTTGTTGTTTTGGCTGTGGAGTACTTTGTCCGAGCTCTGGCGCATGTAGTCTGGCGCATGGGCTTTCTGGTTGTGAAATTCCATGCTTCTACAGTTAGCCTTTATACACATGATTCATAAAAACAAATGAAGAAAAGCAGAATAAACTAAATGCCAAAAACAGAAAATACTCACCGACTGACAGACTGAAATACCTTTGATATGTGATCGGTCTCGAGACAATTACACGATACTGTCTACACTATCTAAAGTTACACTGCCTACACTGTATAAAGTTACACTGTCTAAAGTTATAATGTCTACTTTGCAATAATAAATCACTGTTTACACTGTCTACTTTGTAATAATAAATCACTGTTTACACTGTCTACTTTGCAATAATAAATCAATGCCTACACTATCTACTTTGCAATAATAAATCACTGTCTACACTGTCTACTTTGCAATAATAAATCACTGTCTACACTGTTTACATTGTCTAAGGTCAGAACACATATCTTTGGTACTTCACCTCCCCCGACACCACAAAGAATAAAATCAACATAAAGATTGAAATCACATCTCTATCAACTAACAATGATGCATAGTAAAGATCAATACTGAAAACAAACAATAAACTGTACTCGCCTGTGGTCCTTTGCTGGTGAAACCGACAATCCAAACCACTCAATATACCATAATAGTCCAAACTCGTACAACAGTCCCCGAATGCTGAAATAAACATTATCAATGCTCTCAGAATAGTCAAATTAGCTATAATTGCCTGTCCTTAAGTCCAATTCTGGACACAGGGACAAAACGATAATTTTGGGTCAAAACGGTATCCATCGTTGGACCCGCTTTGTACCAAAAAGTATGCCAGAGTCAATGGTCTCTAAATTCGTCAAACTACATGTCTACAGGTCCGGTTTTCCAATAGGAACCCAACCGTATGTCCAAAGTTGGATTCCGGCGGGCCGTGCACAAAATTGCCCGTTGAATCGGACCGTAGGGCCTGCAAAACGGTGATCCGATCAACTGTCTTAGAATCGGACCAAACTTGGCATACAGGACCAGAAAAATGATACAGTCCTGTTGGCGCAAGTTTCATCTCGATCTGACGAGCGTGCACGAAGTAATTGGGAAATTTGTACAGAGGTTGATACGATGAATTTCGACGGATACGCATCAAATTTGTCGTGCACACGCAACCAATTTAAATTCCGTCAAAGCCCACACGTCCACGAAGCCGTTACGCACCTTTCTATGCTTTCGGTTCGCGACCACGTCGTCTGGATTGGTGGAACGCACGTCGTATCGAAGGTTTTTCTAAAATTCTATTTTTTCTAAAAACTATTTTTTTTGATTTTTAGCAATTATTTTCTGGAGACATATTAGACGAAATCAGAAACTACAAAAAGGGTCTTAAAGTTCTATAGGTTGTCTACAACCCTATTTAGATAGAATTTTGAAACTGTCAGACGATTGGCAAAGAATCGCCTCCCAATTTAGGGTCGGGTCTGTTCCATACTCTGTTTTGAGACAAGGTTTTTCGTCGACTTCGAGTCGACTTTATGGACAACCTAATTCGTTTAAATAAAAATCAACTAAAGGGATTGGAAGGCATATATGTTGTCATCATACATGAATTGGTAGATCGTTAAACGATCGAGAGCACAACGAGAACGCGCACTGCGAAAACGGCCTCGTGGATGTTGTTACTGTTGTTGCTTCCGTGTTCAGTTGTCCCGCGCACGTGGCCTCCGGCAGCCCGTGCGGTGGTGCGCGGCGGTCCAGGGTGGTCGTGCGGCAGCGCCCAACGTAGAGGGGGTCGCTTGGGGTGTCGGTGTTCTTAGGGTTACGTGTTTCTCCCTCTCTCTGTCGATATCTTCCTATATATACGCGGCTGGAACCGAGCGGTTCCTCTCGGCCTGGGCTTCCCTTCTCGGGTTGAGCCCGAGCATGCTGCTGGGTTCGGGGAGTTATTAGTGGGGTTTTGGGTTTAGGAGCTGTTTGCTCTGGGAAGGAATCCACGCGGGTTGGGATGGTTCGCTGAACCGGTTTGGGGGTTTAATAGTTAAATTCTTTGTTAGTAAATCTATATATATATATATATATATATATATATATATATATATATATATATATATATATATATATATATATATATTAATATATATTTTATATATATATATATATATATATATTAATATATATATATATATATATATATATATATATATATATATATATATATATATATATATATATATATATATATATTTTTATATATATATATATATATATATATATATATATATATATATATATATATATATATATATATATATATATATATTTGCTCATATACACACCTACATAATAATATCCAAAATCTAAATAAAACCCCAATATTTCTATTCCTAGTGTAGGGCCTAGATATGATAATATTTATTTGACAAAATAATATAACCAATAATAAAATAATATTATATATTAATAACCTCCATAATATTGATAATAAAAATAACCATAATAATAATAATAATAATAATAATAATAATAATAATAATAATAATAATAATAATAATAATAATAATAACAAAATTCAATAATGGTGTATATACCATTATGTACAGTCTAGAAATTCTAAGGTGTACAAGGACCTATTTTATACAAACATCATCGAATATCCACTAATAATAATATTTATAATATTTAATTATGAATACTTAGAAATATTCATTAAATCATTAGAACGGAAATGCAACATACTCATTCCAAATTACGTCAACACGAATGTCATTGGACGTACCGCATGACTACATGGGCTTGGGCCCAGTTCGGGTCCAGTCCGGACTAAAATGGCATAACCGGTTTTCCTAAAACTCAATAATATAATTAATAAATAAATCAATCTTCGGTAAGGGTTAAGTCGCAACTTGGTCTGGTTTTCCTAGTTAGGACATCACTATGACTCGGCCTTCCCTATCAGGGCTAATACACTAGTCAAAGCATGCCACTGTACTATCTGTGCCATGATTCCTAATCATCTTGTACTTTAAAACTCCACCATGGCTAAAGTCATCCACCGTAATAATTAACTAAATAATTATTTATAAAAATTCTAATAATCACCATTTAATTCAAATAAATAAATAAAAATATTTTCTCAAAATTCTGGGAAGAGGGGTTACAATTTTTGCAGATGGCATCACAATCGATCCAAAAAAGTTGAAGCAGTTGTTTATTGGAAGAAGCCTTCGTCAATTAGTGAATTCGAAACTTTCTTGGCTTGGCGGGATACTATAGGATCGATGGTACCTCTAGACGGGGGTGAATAGAGTGCAATAGAAAAATATCCCCAATAAAAAATTTAAGCATGTAAAGGCAGATATAAAATAATTACTTAAATGTAATGAAGTAAAGAAGTAATTAAATAGTACAAAAAGGAAATACGCAAACACCGAGATTTATACTGGTTTCCCTCTGAGAGACTAGTCTAGTCGCGAGAACTCTTGGTCACTATTAATCCACTATTTGAAATAGAGATTATATCGCGTGCTTTACTCTGAAGAATACGCCAATTTCAATACAGTCGTATTTTAATCTAAAGCCCATGATCAAATTTCAACACATTTCTGAAGAAAGCTTTTATACTCCAAGCTTGTACAACTCAAATAATCATAATCGAAAAACACCGGTACTTAGAAGAAAAGGACTTGTCTTGGGATTAGGAAGATTAAAGCTTTTTTTGTAGACATGAAGGCTTTAGAATAGATAGAGAAGATGAGGAATGAATGAGTGATTAGAAATAACAAAATCTTCTCCATTTATAGGAATTTTTTAGGCAGAGTTTGGGCAGAACTCGGTTAGGGCTACGTTCAAAATTTTGAACGTTATAGATCCAAAGGAATAGGAACTTGCTGCTGACTAGAAGTGAACCAAGGGACCGAGTTCGGTTAATAGGTTTTAGGGTTTTCTAGCCAATTTTTGCTTTAACAAGGGTTTGGATGGAAAGATAGGTTTGTGAGGGTAATCTAGGGTAATCTAAATTGCCAGTGATCCTGACTCACAATTTATCTAGACTCAAGAAAAATAGAAAATACAGAATAAAGTATAAAAATCTTCTTTGACGATCACGTGCAATCTTTTGTATTCTTTTTAAAGTCTTCTTTGCTCTCTATATCAATATCGGAGTTTTAAGTCAATTATCGAAATCAAGTTGATCATGGCTGTATGGGCTACCAATCTCCCCATGTCATGCCCCAGTACCCAAATACGGAGACGAACTAGGCCATTTACCCTATATGAGGTACGAAGACATCATACGGCGATTGTGGCTGTCAAGAGACTAGAGGGTGCATGCTACAATCAGGTCCCCTATGGTCTCACAGAGCATCTATGTCTCAATCAATCAAACTGAGAAACAGTAAATAATGATCATATAAGACAAAGCAGTAAGGCATCCCCGACGCTTCATCAAAATGATTCATAAGACAAGCTACACAAAATGATGAGCTAGTACCGAGAGTCAATAGTACATAACCATAGTCAGCTGCAGTCTAATTTAATTACAATTATATAAACAGAAACTAATGTCCAGAATAGCCGACTAACAGGTGCTGGTGGCTAAATGCCAAGTACAAAATAGAAAATATCAGAGCAGTGAAAAAGAAACCCACTCATGGTCCCTGGTGCCCGAGCTCCTGATATGCGCCATTGTTCGGGTAGAAGGCTAGATCTTCAGGCCCTGCTACGAAATCTGGCCAAACAAAAGCTGCGGGGTCAGGCCCCGAATAGCAAGTACTACAAGGGAGCACATAATGAATAAGACAAAACCCAAGGAGTAAATTAAGATATGGTTCATGAGTTATAGGCCTATACCATATCATCGAGACACTACGACACCCTTACAACCAAACAAAGACAAACGATGCCAATATCGTACCGAGATAAGATACATACTATAACCATGGTCAGGTTAAGGGCTTTTGGTTACAACTTTGATCCATAGCCTATCGCAGCACAATAGCCCAATCCAACAACCAAATAAGGAC
Organism: Iris pallida; assembly: GCA_029216955.1. Classification (NCBI taxonomy): domain Eukaryota; kingdom Viridiplantae; phylum Streptophyta; class Magnoliopsida; order Asparagales; family Iridaceae; genus Iris; species Iris pallida. Next base: position 16,731,184 of record JANAVB010031019.1, on the reverse strand, counting down.
ATAGGTTGGACCACGCACCATGATAGTCCATGTTCCTCAGTTACTAACAGAAGAAACATATCACAAACAAGTCAGTTTACAAACAACCAATCAATCCTACGACTTTCTATGATTTGCCTGGGTTATCCCGGTAATGCAAATATATAGGAATCCCCAGATCGTATCATATCCAAGCAGGGCTAGCCAATCCATTATTAACGCATAATACATTGATTATGCACCGGTCTTCCGAAAGGCTATCGTGCGGAACATATAACACATAGCATATAGGAGCTGGATATTATCATCCACTATAGGAAGATTAACAATATCTATGGCGGCCAATCCGACACGTCAGGACAGGGCCTAGGGTGGCTGGTAACGTACGATCTCGAGATTCTATTCCCTTCCAATGCTTCTACCGATTTAAGTTTCTTAGATTAATCCTATGTTGATCTTGGAATCACATGTCGTGGTCACATGATCATCCTCCTAAATGTCGTACCATAGTACGTATACCCTAAGCATAATTCTATATTCGGCTCAAAGAGTCCCAAATCTAGATCTATGTTTAGTGTAATGCATCAAATAAACATTCAATATACCATGTTAATATTACTGACCAATTACCACGACTGTGCTAGAGAGGATGCATGTATTGACATATAACATGAAGGATCACTTAACACAAAGAGTCACACTTCAGTGCACTCATTAATAGCACCATAGTGCACACTAATATTGTATCTCAATATACACCTAGAAAAGGTAACAATACGTATACAGGTATTCAAGTCAGAAACACCGTCAAGTCGGGAACACGGTCAAGTCAGAAAGTCACATGGACCCCTCATGACACAGAAGTCACAGGGGACACATAGTCTGGGTCTTTTCATAGGGCACAAGGTCAGGACAGGAAATCAAAGTCAAATCAATAAACACATCAAAACTAGATAAAGTATCAAATCATAAAATCAGGCGCATGGGACAAGACATGTGATGCCAGAGAAATCAAAAAAATATAAATCACAACAAATAGGCGCATAGGTCACGTGGTCTCATGTGCCATAGACACAATGGGCCAGGCTAAGCAAAGAAAGCGCATGGGCACATAGAAAACCATGTGCCGGGACAATCTAGTGGACGGCGCACGTGGAAAGGCCTACGACGCACAGAGAACGGGCGCACATCGTGCGAGTAACAAGTACAAGCACAAAACTAGCCTACTGTAGGCAGGAAACGGGTGCATGGCACGCGGGCACGCTCGCGCATGACACACTGGCACACGCTGCGCGAGGCATGCAGCGCACGCAGACAAAACTGCCTACAGTGTGCGACACACGGATCCACGGAGCACGGCATGGATACACGGCGTGCAAGGCACAGATGCACGGCACACGACACACGGATGCATGGCGTGGGGTACGGATGTGTGGGGCATGGATGCACGGATGTACGACGCAAAGGAAACTGATGCACGGTGCACGAGGCATGCGACACGCGCAGACAAAACTGCCTACGGTGCACGGCGCACGGATGTACGATGCACGGGGAACGAATGCACGGCATGTGAGGCACGGATGCACGGTACGATGGGCCCGAATGCACGACGGATGCATGACGTGTAGGGTACGGGTAAACGACGCACGGACGGACCGCAAACAAATCGCACAGGTACACGGGGAACGGGTGCACGATGTGCGAGCACACGACAACAAATCGTACAAGCACACGAAATACGCAGCGCACGGATGCACGACACGCGGGGTACGGGTGCACGGCGTGCGGGCATGCGGCAACGAATCGTACAAGCGCGTGTTTGCAGTAACAAAAGTTGTTTGATTACAAACTGAGAAGAGTGTGTACATGAATACAAGTTAATTTTTAGGGAAGTACAACTGTAGGAATCTGATCCGAAGACGATCACTTTATCCCTTGGACGATGCGATGTCGAAGAAGAAAGCCTTTGGAGAGTGCTGTAGTAAGTGTCACGAGATTATGATCATTAATGATGCTTTGAAAGTGATTTAGAACTCTATTTGTAGAGTTTAGAGATAACTGTTAAGTAGTTATCCTGATTGGCGTACACTGTATTTGGCGCACCATTCATCCAATCGTGCGAACAATTAGTTTAACTTCTTGGACGCATGGCATTTTGTGATGGAGATACGTTTGGTCGTCGGCAGTATCACATACACGTTCTTCGAGATTAGTGGCATGTGTGCCACATCATCTAACTGCATCTGGATAATTTGATCGGATAGTGCCACTGGCAAATGGCACCGAGCGCTATTTGTTGTTTTAATGCACCTGCATAATTCATTGATTACCTCGTGCCATCTGCAAATGGCGCGAGGCAGCTGTCATTCATTATGACAAATCTGACACATTCTCCTCGAGCGTCGCACATTCGGGATTCGAAATAGATTTTTCTCGACTGACGTACTGTCAATAATAATGAAAACTGTTTTAGCTTCTTGAGGAATCTTACCACGTGTCAGCCAGCGCCATTTAAAGTCCAGTGCCAATTGATGTCACATGCCATCTGCTGTCTGGCGCCATTTAACTATTTGAGTGCTGGCGCCAATTATGAGTAGCGCATGATGATGTTTATACTTTTTGAGCTTCTAGGAGACCCCTTTAAAGTTTTCAAATTTTAAAAACTTCAAAATTTGGAATACTTTGAATAAGAATCCTTTTTGTATAATTGGCACATGCCAGAGTTGTAACCAACTCCGAGTTTTAGGTGCGATTGGTGTGACTGTTATGGATAGCTTTTAGGCTATAAATAGCTGATAGAAGAGAGAACACTTTTGCTCAAAACTTTCTTCTTCTCGAACTCTTCATCTTCTCCAACATTCGAAGCTTCTGATCAATCATCATAGCCCTGAAGAGAAGCGCAGCTGAGAAAGAAAAGAAAGTGGCCGGAGCCACTTCGCGTGAGCCGTCGTTGATGGTGTCGCAGCCCGTCATGCCATCGACGAGAGCCGAGGAGGCAAACCTTGCTCTTGAAGGTGATAAAAATTGATCGGAGAAGATGATCCGAAAACTCGCGCCATTCGCACATAGCGCTATCAAAGGCCAACATTGACCATCTCTTTAGTGTTGATCGATGCTTTGCGCTATCTACAAGCTGCGCCACCTCTTTTAGAGTATTGGCTAAACCCAATCATAAATAATGACACCATGCGCCATTTGACGTATTTTGAACATGATGCGCTATATGATGTTATGCGCTAACTAACTGATGCGCCATCTATTTTGAGAACTGTCAGATTGCATGTGCTTACTAAGGATTTTTTTTTCACATCCTGCGCCATCCATGATTGGTGCAGGGTGTTTCTTTTAAGAAAAAAAGTTTTTTTTTCAAGATTTTAACTCTTGAGTTTTCTTTTACAGTTTATCTGTGGGAAGACCCTTATGTTGAGGAATTGGCTTTTGCCTTCCGTGTGTCGGAGTATCAGAAAAGCCTATCTCATATTGACTTTCCACAATATGATGAGCCAAATCCCAGGCAGACTGCGCTAGAGAATCAGGACTATAAAACTCTGCTGTGTCTAATAAATGGCACTCCTTTTCTGTCTGAAGACGCACGACCTTATAAGAAACCGACATTCCTCTTTGTAGAAGCTATAGCTAGAGATTCTCAGCCCAAGTCGAAGAAAGACCGTCGAGCATTCATAAGATGAAACACATTGGTATACCTGCCTGAGATGATAAGGAATCTGTCTATATCTCGATATGCCCATACCAACTATCCAAGAAAGATGTCATAGGATCTGAATCCTGCCCAAGAAGCTAGAGTTAGAAGAATATGTCACAGGCGTGGGGACCACAACAGAGACATCTTTCTCTGCAATTCTGATCAGTATAGCACCCGCTTAAGGGTCTGAGACCAAGTTGCATACCGTCTGAATTTTGTTTGCAAAAACAAAATGATGACTCTGCTGGAGATTCAAAGATTTAATGTATGTACAATATTTATTAGAAAATATAGTACATACTTTCAAACATGGTACTTCTTCAAGAATTTGTCATTGATAGGCATCATAGCGATTCGGCCATCCGTCCCAGACAGTTGATAAGCTTCGTTAGAGAAAACTTTGCTTATAACGTAGGGACCCTCCCATTTTGGTTCGAACTTGCCTTTGCTCATGTGTGTCATAGTCATAGGACGTCTGACGGTAAGGACTAGCTCACCTTTTTGAAATGCTCATACTTTAACTTTATGGTTGAAGGCTTTTGAGATACGGGCTTGATATATCTCGATGTGTTGTTGAGGTAGTAGCCGCTTCTCGTCAAGTGCTTCAAGCTCCTGAAATCGAAGACGATTATTGTTTTATGTTGTGAGTTCGTTGGCAATAGCAATTCTCAGTGATGGGATCTAAATCTCCAACGGTAGGACACCTTCACATCCATACAACAAAGAGAAAGGTGTACAGCCAGACGGAGTACGTACGGTAGTACGGTAGGCCTATAGACATTCTCTAAGCTTTTTGCTCAAATTCTGTTTATTGGTGGAAACGAACTTCTTGAGAAGCCTGATGATCATTTTCTTGAATACTTCCGCCAAACCGTTAGGTGCAAAATTGTAGGCTGTAGAAGCAACATTGTTGATCCGATTATCATCACAAAATTGAGTGAACTTCTGGCTGATGAACTGAGGTCCATTATCATGGATGATTCGCTGAGGAACGTCGAATCTGTAAATCACATGATGTTTGATGAAGTTGATGATACTATTTGTCTTGACTTCTGCTAAGGGTATAGCTTCGGCCCATTTTGAGAAGTAATCGGTTATAGCTAGGGTAAACCAATGTCCTTGAGACGATGGCCGATTAATAGGACCAATAACATCCATGCCCTAAACTTCGAAGGGCTATGATGCTGCAGTCGGATACAAAAATTCTGAAGGTTGATGAATAAAATATGCAGAATTTGACATGCTCGACATTTTCTTGAATATTCAATGGCATCTGACACCATGGTTTCCCAATAATAACCCATGCATCGAATCTGATCTTGTAGCTTAGAACCGAGCTGATGTACACCACAGACACCATCGTGAGCTTCATGTAGTATCTGCTTCGCTTCATCTTCCATAAGACAGCGTAAGAGTATACCATCATATGATCGTCGATAGAGTGTTTTAGAGGTGTTATTGTAGTAGAATCGGAGTGATCGCCGACGAATTGTCGTTGCTTCTTTGGGATCTTCATGTAGAATGTCATGTGCCGCAAAGTCGATGAAATGAGCTCTCCAGTCTTCACTTGTAGTGCAAACTTTGACTGAATTGCTAGATTCCAAATGTAAATTATTCTCGATACAAAATAATTTCCTGTTAGTGATGACGATCATATGTTGTCTTTGCACAGAGATCGCTAATACTGCTGCTAGATTAGCCAGCGTATCAGCTTCTGTATTGCATGCTCGTCATACATGTTTGATAAAGAAGCCTTTGAATGATGCAGCCAGTTTGATTGCTGCTTCATGATATGGAACGAGATCATGATGCCAAACTTCATACGTGCCTCTAACCTGATTGATAATCAGTTTAGAGTCTCCGTAGAATTCAAGGTATTCGATATCCAATTATTTGGCTAATTAAAGTTCGATTAGTAAAGCGATGTATTCAGCAACATTATTAGAACACAGCTCGTCTAAAGAATAAGCTCTCTAAATGGTTAGTCCTTCTGGAGATACCAGAAAGATTCTAACTCCGGCGACGATAGTACCTTTGGGTCCAATTTTAGGGGCACCATCAAAGAATAGATGCCAAACAAGGATTCCTTCTGAAGTCATGTTAGATTCCAGAGTTTCATCAGGAATTTATCATAAGGTTTAGATGTCTTAGGGATCAGGTGAGCAGCCAGAAAATCAGTTAGGGCTTAATGTTTGCCATTAAAATTGTTTTGATTGAAATCTTAATACAAACAGAACAGTGATACAATATAGGACTTAGATGTAGTCCTAGGAGTACACTTTTGTTTAAGCTGGGTCCTTAGTGCCAATGGAGCGAGTGGTAATGCGTTGACTCCGTTGACCGGCTGACGACGGTTATCGGTTCTCTGAAGGTGTGGATTGCTCTGGGTGCTGGAGCTTGCTGAGAGGAGGAAGACGTTGAGTGTCTAGAACTGCCTCTCGATGATTCTCTCTGTGTTGTGAGTCTTCTGTTCTGAGTCTCTGTGTGTGTGTGTGAAGGAGATGACCCTTCTATTTATAGTTTTGCAGGCTGGCTGCTCATGCGCGCATGTAGGATGCGCCGGTGTGGGAACGCCACGTGGAGGTTGCTGATGGAGGCGCATGGATGCTGCGCCCTGATCGAGGGGGAGAACTCTTCATACTGCTGTTGTGAGCCGGCACGTAGCAGAGAGAAGATCTTTCCGTTGCTGAAATCTTGGACGAATTGAGTCAAAAGACACGTGTCGTCGACTCATGGTTCGAAGATCTCAGATTTGGTGGAGAGGAGTGATCTGGTGGGCTGCGCCTTGGATTGGGCGCAGAAGGAGGCTGCGGCTCATAACCTTTAGGAGTTACAAACCATTTGGGGTGCATGGCTTTTGAGGCGCATGCAGGCGACTTTCCTTCTGTCTTTCGGGATCAGAGAGCAGTCTGAGGCGCATGGCTTTTGAGGCGCATGCTGATTTGGACGCATGGCCATAGAGGCGCATGCTGATGGTGGAGTGGCCACGTGGCAGTAGCCGTTGGAACAAGGTCATGATGATGCTGACGTTGCCGACGCTTCGTTTTCTGAAAAGCTGTCAACTGTTCAGACTTTGGGAGGCGTGCTGCCAACTCTGTCAGTTCAGCATTTAATGTTGGTGATGTTCGATGGACAGCTGAGTGGGCGCGTCGGTTGGCGTTCCACTCGGTATGGAGATGTGTGAGGGCGCACCCTCTGTAATGCGCCGAGTACTGTAGGGCGCGTCTTTGTGATGTGCCTGACGCCGAAGGGCGCGTCCGTGTGATGCGCTGTCTGGCTGGCGCATCGGACATGTCTTTTAATGATACGGCTGTCTCGCTCTTCGAGTGCTATAAATAGCCGTTTGGCTGAATTCGAGGCGTCCGGTTCATCCATTTAGTGTAAATTCATTGCACAGAATTCGGAGGGCCATCCACTTGGCGCGTGGGTTTGATCTGCCCGGCCTATAAATAGTGGCATGGAGAGAAGATTTGCTTCCCATTCCCTCACGTACTTCCAATATGAATTTGAACATACGGGTGCATTCTGCTGACGAAGTGCTCCCGAGGGTGAAGATGAGACGCTGTGTTATCTTTGATGCACTTGAAGGTGACTGTTACATCCAAAAGACGGAGTCGAGGGCTTCTGAGGCAGGCGGAAGGTGCCTGTTGCATCCAAAGATAAAGATGCTCGAGCCTCGTCTCCGTTATTCCGGAAGAGCCGTAGATCGGAATGGCGGTGCAAGGCTCTCTCTTCCTGCAAAGTGGGGTTTCCCTACTTTGATCGTGTCGAAAGCTGCTCCTTTAGCCATGGTTTCGATCACGGTCTTCCTTCGGCTTTGAAGGATCTTTCGAAGCCTCCCCTGGCCACAGCATTTGCGGTGCTCTTCTCTTCCTTGGTTCCAGCCAGAGGGTTAAATGCTTTGTGTCGAAGCATTTATCGGGCGAGCCTGGTTGGAAGAGCGGCACATAACTGGGCTCTGCTCGGCCAGGTGAGCCTGGCTAGAAGAATTTGGCTGAAGGGATGCACATAACTGAGGTGCTGAAGAGATGATGGGATGCGCCTGGATGGAGGCGCATGATATCTGCTGCGCTTTATTGGTGGCGCATAGTGATGCTGCGCCTATCTGGTGGTGCATGGTGGTTGCTGCGCTTATCTGAAGGTGCATGATGGCCGCTGGCTGTAGACTTAGGCTCTTTCCTTTGTAGGAATTCTCCTTTGTACAGCCTTTTCTAGACATGTAATAGACTTTTATATATAAATAAAAAGTCCTTCTTCAAATGTCTATAGTTATTGACTTTGCTGTGAAGTTCTTCATCTGAGTTCTGGCGCATGTAGTGTCTGGCGCATGGGCTTTCTGGTTGTGAAATTCCATGCTTCTACAAGACCCCCTTCAAAGTTTTTAAAACTTTTGAGTAAGTTTTGGAATACTTTGAATAAGAAGCATGGAGGTCAGGGCGCATGATTTCTGGGCGCATGCCTGTTCGGGCGCATGCTCTTCTCAGTTAATGATGATGGTGCCTCGGTAACCGAAAAGATTAATGATGATCTTTTGGTTTTATTTGCTGCTATCCTTGCACAGAACCCGAGGCGACGACTGAGATCACACGTCATCTGTTCACGCGTGCGACCATGCCCTATAAATAGGTAAGAGTCGGAGAGAGAAAGAGTTCTTCTTCTCTGTGCCTCTGCTTCTTTAGAGTTTCTTCTTCAAAACCCTAACTTCTCCTTCTTCGAGAGAATGGCTCCCAAGACTCCTCGCGGCGCTGCCGGCAAGGGGAAGGAGAAAGCGAAAGAGTCCGCGGATGTTGCGACGGCGGTCGTTCCCCGTCGGCCTGTCGAAGTTCGGCCGGAGGTGGTTGGTAAGTCTCATTGTCCCGCCAACGCACATAGGCCTTGAGTCTTTAATGATGTGCCGTGGTCTTTGTCCGCCAACGCGCATGGGTTTAAACCTTGGATGCGCCGAGGCTATTCCGCTGACGCGCATGGGTTCAAAACCCTGAAGATGCGCCAAGGCTATACTGCTGACGCGCATGGGTTCAAACCCTGATGATGCGCCTCAGTTTTCTCCTTTAGACACATTTGTGTGTTCTCTTCTGACTTTTTCTGATCTTTTACTAGTGTCGATGGCAATCCCGCTTTTGAGTGAAGTTTTCTCGGAGGCTGCCTTCAACCAAATGGGAGTAGAGCATAACGAGGGGGTGATGAACCCTGCTCAAGATGTTCTTATGCTGGATCAGCCTCCTGAGAGAATGACCCTAATCCGTGAACAGCCGTATTGGTTCCTCAAACGGATGATGGAGCATGGAGTCATTAAACCCTCCACATCTGATAAAGTGACCTTTCTGAAGCCTGAGTTCCTGTTTGGAGACCGTCTCACTTCTACTGACTCGTCAGTACTGAAGGTCAAGGAGGACTGGTTCTTTACTGCGAATGGAGTGCATATGACTGTTAAGCAACTTGAACGTCAGTGGCCTCTGACGTCCTTCTGTCGCCTCGTTTCCCAGAGGAGAATGTCTTGGGAGCTTACCCCTTCTCAGGGGGGAGCGATGACTGGTGTCATCCAAATTGATTCTACTTCTGACCAAAGGGATGCTTTGACCGTTGTAAGCTCTGGGTCTTCTTACACTTGGCGGACTTTACGTCCTGGGAGCCTCTTCAGTGATGTACCCATTGATATGTTTGCTTATAGTGCTTCGACTTTTACACATCGTATGTTTTTGATGGAACGTTCCTACCCGACAGGAGAGTTTCGGGTGGAGGGTTGGTGCCATTACGTCTCCAAATGGGATAAACTGACGCTCTGGATCTTGTCGCGGTTTCAAACTGAGCTCCGAGAGATCGGGTTGACTGCCGCGATCCGTGCTACCCAGGCAGGTGTTGACCTTAATAGGCACATGTTCCTCGCACTCCTGGAGATGTTTGATATCCATACCGGGACCTTCTTTACCCCGGTGGGGGAATTAGGGTTCGCACTTCATGAGATGTACGAGATGTCAAAACTCCCTTGGGGGTCGGAACCCTATGAAGAGTACTTTTCAACCAATGAGGAATTTCAAGTCCTGGGGGACAGGGCTGAGGAGATGACGGTCGTCTTCAAGGAAGTGGCGAGTCATCATTACTATATGCAGAGACGGGATAGGAACGGGACGCAGCCTCATGTGACCGCTTGGAGAGATCATATCTTTAGACAAGACAAGGAGGATCCCTCACAATTTTCCACTCCACCGGCGCTCTCTCGTAGCGAAGTGTTGTCCGAAATGAGCAGGTTAGGGGAGAAAAATCCCCGAGGAAGTGAGGACCAGCAGTCAGATGCACGCTCCTACAGCTGCTTCTGGCATCTTGCTTATCGGATGTCACCCAAGGCGGTGTTGGCATCCTACCTGATGATATGGCTCCGGGATTGCGTATTTGCGGGCGGATCCGGTGCCGTAGAGAGGGTAACCCGAAACTTAATCCTGCCAGCCGTGAAGCTGGTTTTCGGTCGGCGTTTGGCTCTTCTCCCCGCAATGGTATGTAACCTGCAGCGAGGTTTGAGAGAGTTTGCTGGAAATGTGATTCATGACAGAGGCCGAAACAATAACTTCCCGCGCGCCGAACTGCCGTTTCACTATTTGATGGGATGGCTGATTTTGCATCATCCCAGTGTGATGAGCCCAGGCTCGGTATAGGGCTGGAGATGCATTCCTTCGTCGTTTCCATCGGAGGAGCTGGTCGCATACTGGTGTCCCGGTTTGTAGAAAGGTTTTATCCCGTCTTCAGGGTTGGGAGATCACCAAAGTTGGTCCCATCTATTTGGGTTTTGAGGCCAACGAGGATTTAAGGGACCTGGGCGAAGGTACCACCACTCTGCCTCAATGGGGATTCCGTTGGTTGCAAAGTATCCGGCCGTCCCATCTGGTGTACCGGAACAGGAATCAGTGCTACCTGGAATCCTACTTGCCGAGCCGCTTTGCGCGGCAATTTGGTTATGCTCAGATGATGTTGGATAACCCCAGTAATACCCTAGGGTATGTTGGAAGTTTGTTGGATGGTGCACGAGCTTGGCATTACTATAATGCCGGATGTACCGGAGCTCGTTTTACGTTGCCCGTCCCCGATCCGCGGCCGCCCATTCTTTACTCGGCCGCCAAATTTTACTGCGTTATGGCTGCCCCGCCTTCCGGATATGACAGGGAGACCAGCCTTATCGGCGGCACCCAGTTAGCAGCGACTGGGGATACGCCAGTGAAGGCCCGACCGAATCGTCCGTCAGGGGTGAGTCAACGGAGTGCCGCCTCCGCATCACAAGCAGAACCCTCTGGCGATCGATCGAAACGATGTGCAGATACAGGAGCTGAATCTTTTGTATCGAAGAAGCAGAAGAAGGCACCGTTACCGACGGTATCATCGGATTCGGCGTCCGAAGAGGTAAGGTTATCCTACTAAATCTGATTTTGGTTCCGCCACTTACGAGGCCTCACCTTCTTTTGTAGGAGCCGCTAAAAAGAAAACCTCGTACCCCAAAGTCGGGTGGGAGTAGGCGAGAAGAGATGGTGAGCTCGTCTGAAGTGCGTATCCCGCCGACAATGATGTCTCTCATGGAGGAAGATCCGGAGGATACTGTGGAGGTTCTGGTCAGGAGGGAATCTGAGGGTGCAGCAGCTTCCGAGGTGGCAAAGGCCACAGCGGAGGCTTCACATGTTTTAGCAAGTGCGCAGCTTCCTGGTGATGAAGAGGAATGGAGTTCATCATCTTCCGATGACACCGCTCCGGAGCTGCAGGAGTCTGTTGCGGGGGCAGCAGAAGTAGTGGGGATAGAGGAGAGGGTTGATTCCCCTCCTGGTCATGATGAAGGGAGGTCGGCTGAATCATTGCCGAATCCTTCCTTGGCTTCAACCATGGACATAGAGATGGCTACCGATCAGGCGGTAGCGACAGATTCTGTCCCTGTAGAGGGACTTGAGAAGAATGAGACTCTTCTGCCAGTCTTGTCTCTTGGGGCTGGCCAAGAGATAAATGTTGACCTCCCCGTTTTGCCGGGGGAGGTGGCTGATGCTGATAGAATGTCGGGAGAAGAGGTAGCCGTTGACGTCGGTGATTTCTCCAGTCTTGAGAAGGGTAAGGGTGTGGAACCCTCTGTTGCTCCTTCCGCTTGGGGTACTATCACGACGCATACGCCTGCTCCTTCTGTTCCTTTGACTCCTCGGGCCAGCAGTCTGGGCCCTGTTGATGAAGAGCCTATTGCTGCCGAGATTCAAACCTCTCAGATCGAGGTCGGCGGATCTTCCTCCGGTCCGCAAACTGTAGTAGCTCCCTCAACTCCTGCTATGACGCCGCAGGTGCTGGCGGAAGCCGACGGGTATGTGAAATTCCTCGTCGAGGGAGTGTACAAAATGCTGGAGAAAGGTGTATCTGCAGTGGTAGATGCCAAGGGGAGCTTTGCGGCGGCAAAAGCTTTGGCAATGCCTTGTATTGAGCTGATCCGCATTTACCAGGGCCATGACCATATGGCCGAAATTCTAGAGGTTTCGGTGATGGAGCTGGACGAGCGGCTCGCGGAACTGCAGCGCATCCAACGAAATGACCTCTCGGTCTTGGTAGATGCAGAGATAGGAAAGTCGATGGCTGAGATCGAGGCTTCCCATCGAGCCGAGGTGAGCAGTTGGGAGTGTGAAGTGGCTGGGACTGAGGCTGCGGCGGAGCAGCTGTCTCAATCTATGAAAAAGACGACGGAAAAACGAGCTGCGGTGGATGCTAACATCGCAGAAGTTGATGCTCAGATGCGCCGTCTTGAAGACCAGCGGGCCCAACTTCAACTAGAGGCTGAGCGCGTCCTAGCTGAACACGTGGCATTCAAACGGGAGAAAACGACTCTTACTCAGCGGACCCTTGCTTTGGCTCAACAGCGACGACAGCTTGATGAGAAGTATGAGAGTAAAACTTCTGCTGAGGCTGTCGGGTTAATACGTCAAGAAGCCGAGCTGCGAGTCCAGGCGACTGTGGAAACTCGCACTGCCGACCTGAGACGTCGAGTCAGAGAACTCTCATCCCACCCTGGGGAGGATCGGGGATTGTAGCTTCTCTTCTTTTTTGTGTGTTTTTGCAACTCTTGCTAGGGAAATAGCGTATTTCTGTACTCTCTTTTTTTTTAAAATAAAGAAATACACTATCTCTTTGATGTATTCATTTTTAATTTCATGAACTTGATGATTTATGTGGACCTATTATCTTTTGCGCACCTTGGTTTTTAGGTACAGATAATAAGTATAAAGGAACCAACATGTTTGCTCAGAGGTAATGTGGACATGGCAATCATTAGGTTCAAATGATAGAATCTTCCTACTCAGAGGTGTTTATGACGTGGTAGGAATGATCCTGTGGGATACGCTGAACAACTCAGAGGTAATGTGGACGTGGAAGTTCTGCGATCAAATGGACGACAACATAGGAGTTGCTTGTACGGGATGTTTACTCAGAGGTAATGTGGACGTGGTAAACATGAAGGATAGCGTAAGCTCACGAAGTGTAAGGTTCCACTTTGTAGGATGTAGAGAGACAACTCAGAGGTAATGTGGACGTGGTTATCTTTCTACGGAAGGATGCCATGGAACAGCTGGGTTCCGGAAGCGATTGATTTTGTGAAAAGAGGCTATTTGGGGAAATACATGTCTTGGAGGATGTCAAGAGTAGTACTTCTTTAGGAACTTGCCGTTGATGGGCATCATGAACAAGTCCCCATTGGGTTTGGCGAGCCGGTAAGCACCGTTTGAGTATACCGTCTCGATGATGAAAGGTCCTTCCCATTTGGGCTCGAACTTTCCTGGTGTCTTGTGAGTTAACACCATTGGCCTTCTGACTGCTAAAACCAGGTCGCCAACTTGGAAAGTTCTTTGCTTGACCTTCTTGTTGAAAGCCTGTGATATACGGGCTTGGTAAAGTTCGATGCGTTGTTGAGCTAGGAGACGCTTTTCGTCAAGTGCCTCCAATTCTCGCAGACGACGACGTTGATTGTCTTCTTCTATGAGATCGTTTGTGATGGCCACGTGGAGCGAAGGTATCTGTATCTCGAGAGGCAGTACTGCTTCGCTCCCGTAGACCAGGGAGAATGGAGTGTTGCCTGTTGGGGTCCGTACCGTTGTGCGGTAGGCCCAAAGGCATTCGCCAAGCTTTTCGTCCCAGTCGCGTTTGTTGGATGACACGACCTTTTTGAGTAGTCTGACGATAGTTTTGTTGAATGCCTCGGCCAATCCGTTTGTTGCCGGATTGTAGGCGGTTGAGGCCACGTTTTGAATGCGATTCTTGTCACAGAACCTGCTAAAAATGTGGCTGATAAACTGAGGACCATTGTCATGGATGATTCGCCGGGGTACCCCGAAACGGTAAATGATATGGTATCTGATAAAGCTGACCACCCTGGAGCTTTTTACTTCTGCTAGTGGGACTGCTTCCGCCCATTTGGAGAAGTAATCGGTGATGGCCAGGATGAAGCGGTGTCCTCTCAATGAAGGAGGAGTGATTGGCCCTACAATGTCCATGCCCCAGGCTTCGAATGGCCAGGAGGCGACTGTAGGATGTAGAGGTTCAGATGGTGTATGTATGAAGTCTGCATGAAGTTGGCATGCATGGCACTTCTTAGCATATTCCACTGCGTCGGCAACCATGGTTGGCCAGTAGTAGCCCATACGTCGCAGTCGATCTTGCAACTTAGGCCCTGGTTGGTGAGCTCCGCAAGTTCCGTCATGAGCTTCTCGAAGAGCTTCGGCCGCTTCTTCGTTAGACAGGCATCGAAGGAGAAGCCCGTCGAAGGAGCGTCGGTACAGCGTTTTAGTGGCTGTATCGTAGTAGAATCGAAGAGAGCGTCTCCTGACTGAGACGGCTTCCTTCGGGTCCTCTGGAAGGATTCCGTAGACAGCGAAGTCGATGAACGGGAACCTCCAGTCTCGGACATTAACCCCAGTGTTTGTCGGCATGGCGTGAGCCATTTGCAAACATAGGTTGTTTCTGGGACAAATCAAGTCTCGGCCAGTTACCGTGACATAGTGTTGAGTCCCAAGGGGCGCGGCCAATGAGGCTGCGAGGCCAGCTAGAGCGTCAGCCTCCAAGTTTTGTAGGCGGGGCACATGTTCGATGAAGAACCCAGTGAAGGTTGAAATGATGTTCAATGCAACTTCATGGTAAGGGATCAAATCTTCATGGCGAACCTCGTATTGCCCCCGAATCTGGTTTACGATGAGTTTCGAGTCGCCGTCGGCTTCCAGATGATCCACCCCCAGCTGTTGTGCTAGCTGGAGTCCCATGACGAGTGCATTGTACTCAGCAACATTGTTGGAGCACGGCTTCGAAAGGGAGTATGCGCGCTGGATGACCAGCTGATCGGGGGAGACTAAGACCACCCCCACTCCTGCGATGATTTGGCCATTGGGGCCCGTTCTTGAAGCGCCATCGAAGAACATCCGCCAAATGGGGCTTCCTTCAGTGACATTTGATTCTTGAACTTCATCCGGGATGTCTTCATAGAGTTTTGAAGATTCTGGGATGGGGTGTGCAGCTAAAAAGTCAGCCAGAGCCTGACCCTTGACTGTCTTCTGCGGGACAAACACCATGTTGTATGGTGTTAGTAGGATCGCCCATGTAGCCAGCCGGGAGTTTAATGACCCTGGCTTTGTCATGAGAACTCTGAGCGGATTGACTCGGGAGATGACGTGAATTGTCTGGCCCGAGACGTAATGACGAGTCTTCTGAATGGCAAACACCAAAGCCAAGCACTCCTTTTCAACGGGGTTGTACCGGTGTTCGGCCCCGATGAGTGTTCGACTGAGGTAGTAGATTGCTTGCTCGTAGCCTGTATCGCTGTTTTGAGCTAGCAAAGCGCCGAGGGAATGATCCATGGCACGGACGTAGAGGAGGAATGGTTTGCCGGCGACAGGTGCCACTAGGACTGGCGGGCTTGTTAAGTAAGCCTTGATGTCGTCGAAAGCCTTTTGGCACTCCTCTGACCAGACATAAGAGACTCCCTTCTTCATGAGCTGAGTAAAGGGTTGACATTTACCGGAGAGGTTTGCTATGAACCTCCGGATGTATGCCAAACGTCCCTGTAGGCCCCGAAGTTCTCGAAGGTTCTTCGGAGGGTCCATGTTAAGGATGGCTTTGGTCTTCTCAGGATCAACATGAATGCCTTTCGCTGTGATGACGAAGCCCAATAATTTGCCGCTAGAAACCCCCAGAAAGGATTTAGCGGGATTCATTTTGAGTTGATGCGCCCGCATGAGATCGAAGACCGTCTTCAGGTCCTGTAGGTGATCTCTTTTGAGGCGGCTCTTGACTGCGATGTCGTCAACATAGCACTCAACTGTCTTGCGAAGATGTTGACGGAAGATGGTGCTCATAGCTCGCTGATACGTTGCACCGGCGTTCTTCAAGCCGAAGGGCATTACGGTGTAGCAGAAAACACCCTTTGGAGTCCTGAATGACGTGTGTTTTGCGTCATCGGGGAACATCTTGATTTGATTGTAGCCTGAATACCCGTCCATGAAGGACATGCGTTCAAAGCCACATGTGTTGTCGATCATTACATCGGTGATTGGGAGCGGGAATTCATCCTTCGGGCAAGCGGAGTTGAGATCCCTGAAGTCGATACAGACTCGTATCTTCCCGTTCTTCTTGGTGACAGGGACGACGTTGGCTACCCAGTCTGGGTGTTGTTCCTCACGGATGAAGCCACTGGTCAAGAGTTTGTCTACCTCCTGATCGATGGCGTTCATGATGTCCGGGCGGAAGCGTTGCTGTTGTTGTTTGATAGGTTTGGCATCTGGTAAGATGTTCAACCTATGCATCGCGATCTGTGGATCGAGACCCGGCATGTCTTCGTAGCTCCAGGCAAAGACGTCGATATACTCCTTAGCGAGTTGGACTAAAGATTCTCGGTCTTCTCCTCCCAAGCTTTTGCTGATAAAGATGGGTTTAGAAGAAGACCCATCCCCGAGGTCGATTTGCTCGACTTCGTCTTCGGTGGGAGGTTCTCGTAACTCAAAACGAGACTCCCATTGCTCTCCTAGGCGTTGAGCCCAGGGTTCCTCTTCGAAGGGTTCCGGCGGTTGGTCTTCGCCTTCATCTTTCTGAGGCTGCGCCGATGTCATGTTAGCTGACAGCACTTTTCTGAAGACTGATCCAATACTGGTATCGGAATCCCACGTCGATGCTTCTAATGAGTGGGAATGTTCTATGTCTTCTGCGTCCAAAATTTCTGGAGTTGATGGCGGCGTGACATAGCCTAACCCCCGTCGAGTCCGATTATAGTAATCCTGTGGCTTTCCATTGGGCATCGAAAGCCGGACAGGGAGATGCCGACCCTTGCCGTAGTTTAAGCCTTTGTTGCTTTTCAGGTCGTAGCCCATCTTTTGGATGATGTGCTTAGCCGCATCTGTGTATCGATATACTTGTACCCTGTCGGTATCAGGTTCGGGCTCGATCGACGGGAGGTCCCGACGACGCTCGATTTTGCCCGAGATGATGGTGCCTTCGTCTCGGCTTCGTGGAGGGACTATGAAGACTCCTTGAGACGGGACTATTTGATTATGGTAGACGGTCGTTACTTGTGTTTGCAACGACCGTAGAGCGTTGTCTAATGTATACATGGCATTCCAGTGTGGAAGACAAGAATAATTGAAAGATACTCTATTATTGATAAAGTACGAGATTTTATCCCGTGGGATTACATTGTCAAAGGAGGGTGCGTCTACATCGGCAGAGATATATTCGCCAAGCTCCTCATCTGTAAGCACTGGGGCCGGATCAGGAGAGTCCTCCACCGCTCCGACTTTGGGGTCTGAGAGGGTTATGTGAGCCCTCTCCGGCATCTTGGATGACTGCGGCGGCTTGCCTTTAAGACGCACCTTGAGGGGTGCCTCGGTTGCGCCTTCGATGAGTGGCGCCTTCCCTTGTAATTTTACCGCAAGGGGAGCCGCTGTTTGTGGTGGCTTCCCCTTGAGGCGTATCTTCAGGGGGGCTTCGCGAGCTGGCGCTTTTCCTGATAGCTTGATGCTCATTGGAGGCGCCTTCTGGGGTGGTCTCCCTTTCAGACGGATTTTCAAGGGGGCGTCAGGAGTCATCTCAGGCTCCATGTCCGGCTTTGTTGCTGTCTCTGCCTCATCATCAGCGTCGTTGGCTTCCTCCTCGTCAATGGGTTTGTACAAGTCGGAATCGGTGAAGTAGGCTTCAATCCCTTTGAAAGGATCGATGTCTGCAAACTCCGTCCGGATGACGCCATTGGTGGATACATACTTCATGCACTGGTGGAGCGTGGAGGGCACCACCATGTACTCATGCAGCCATGGTCGACCGAGCAGGATGTTGTAGTTGACCTCGGCATCTACCACATAACAAGTTACCTCAGTTTTGAGGCTGCCAATATGACACTTCAGTCGGATCTTGCCCAATGGCTCGCTCTTGCTAGCATTGAAGCCACTGATGGTTGTATTGGTAGGCGCCAGCCGGTACATCGGGATCCCCAGCTTAGATAGCAGCGCCTTCGGAATGATGCTTAGGGAAGACCCAGGATCGATCTGAATCCGGCTCACCTTGACCGAGCCAATGTACCCTGTATAATACAACGGTCGGTTATGTCGGTGATGCTTGAGCAGCATGTCTTGTTGGGTGAAGGTTATGTTTGGGATAACTTCATTCACACAATGACAGTGTGCACAAGTAGTTGGGAGGTCTTCAGGCTGCTTGACCTGACTGAGAAAGGATTCGGCATCCTTTAGAGCTTCGCAGAGAGCTTCTCGGGAGTCCTTAAAGAGACGCAGGAGCTCGAACAAAGACAGGCGTGTAGGAGTACTGGCCAGTTGTGCCAGGATGTCAAAATTGTGGGGCTTAGCTAGCCCCGAAGCATTTTCTTTCCGCAGAGGTCTGTCGAAACGGGCCTCCACTTGCTTTTGTTTATTGGCTGCTGAGGGCTTGGATGGACCCTCCTCAGGGATGGTGCCAGGAGGCACCCCTTCGGCGGCAGCTTCACCGGGCTGGGAGTTCTGTTGTGCACGCGTCTGCACAGGAAGCGCCTCTTCTGCTGAAGAAGAGACCGTGCGGCAAGACTTGATCTTCCTGCCTTTTGCTTTGGAGGTAGGGCGTACCTCCGGTTGAGTTACCTCGGAGACGAGGTCGGGGTGAACCCAGAGGACCTCTCCTCGAGATGTGGTGAGTAGGACAAGTCCACTCACATTGTCACGGGTGGGTGGCAAATTCACCACCTCCATTGTCGCCTTAGGGATGGGGACGACGCCATCTTGTGTGGTAGTCGGCGGCAAGGTGCCGAACCGTAGTGACACCACATTAGCTGACACCGTCTTCTCTTCGTAATCGACGGAAATTACATCCGCATTGATCATGCGCTGGATGTAATTTTTGAGGACATAGTCCTTAGTCGGGTGTCCGACAAACTGATGGTAGTGACAGTACCTTGGGTTGTCCACCTTCCCGACTTCATCGGGCCGCTTCGGGTCCGGAAGCTTGATCTTGTCACCCTGCTTCAGTATCTCAAAGAGTTGCAGGGTGTCGTCATCATTGAATGAATAAACCTCCTTGGGTCTCGGTGCCAATGGAGGCTTTTGAGTAGGCGCCGATGCGCCCTTCGAGGCATTAACTGTCAATGCCTGTTTCCCCTTTGTTTCTCGTCCGGAATTGTTGGTTGCGGACTTTTTCCCCTTATCGTCAAAGGCGGGGAAGCTAACACCCAGAAGACGTGCATTGGCCGCCTTCTTCTCTGCAGCTTCAGCTTCAATGATTAGGGAGCTCCAATCGGGAGGGGGAGTAGAGTTAAGCCAGAGCTATACTGCAGGTAGCATGTTCATACTGCAAGCGGAGAGAAGCGCATGTTCTGGCATGCCTGGAGGTAACCTGAAGCAGGCCTGACGGAAGCGTTCGATGAATGCCCGAACCGTTTCCTTGTCCTTCTGGCGTATCTCAATGAGAGACGCCATCGTCATGTCCTTCCCACCGTCGTAGAAGCGGTCGAGGAAGAGGCGTGTCAGGTCGTCGAAGGACGATATAGAATTGTCGGGGAGGCTGCAGTACCAGTCATACGCCACTCCCTTTCAGGGCCCCGAACAAAGATGCTGGTGAGGAGCGCGTCCTCCTTCGGAAGATGCCCTGTCTGCGACTGGAAGTACGTCAAGTACCGTCGTGGAGAGTCCTTCCCGTCATACGGCGTGAGTGTCTGTGGTTTATACTTTGGGGGATAAACCACCTTGTTCCACTCAAGTGGATAAGGCTGGGGAATGCCCATCTTCTGGCGTTCCTCCTGCCTGTTCCTGGACTCGAAGCGCTCCCGCAGATCTTTGATCATTTCGACCACGTCCTCCGTGGAGCTAGGAGCCGGGGAAGGAGGTACCACCTGGAGTGGAGCGTTTGAGGGCTCCGATGTCCGGGGTGCTTCTGTGTCTGAGGGTGTCCGCTGGAGGGGCACACTCGACTCTCCATTAGCTCCTGGGTCGGGACCATTTGAAGGTGTCCTGATCAAGGCCGACCGCATCTCAAACACTGCTTGAGTCAGTGCTTGCATTGAGGCAGAGAGAGTTTTGAGTCCTCCCTCTAACGAGTCTATGCGCTGGACAATGTCCTGTGGCGGCGCATCAGCCTCAAGATCACCCCCGGTCATGTATACTGTCATGACACGGCCGGAAGTGGATGGATTAGTTGAGGCTTCGCTCTCAGCCTCACTTTCATGTGGGGGAGTTACTTCTCCTGGTGTTTGGCCACCCCCAGCCACATTCTGGAGTTCGTCTTCGACAGGCGCATCTGTAAGGGCCTGACTGCCCTCAGCTCTGTCTTGAAGGGCCTTTTCGTTTTCAGCACTACCCCCGGCGGTGTCCTGGAGGACATCGTCATTTTGAGGGGCTTCAGGGAGGCCATCTTCGCCTTGATGAAGATCCGCCGCAGCTGTGCTTTGGACATCTTCGTCTTCGGAAGGAGGCTGAACAAGGGTCTGGCTACCCCCAGCTTCCTCCAAGGACTTCTTCCTTGACCGAGTGCCTTCGAACACCCCAGAGGTTGTGACAGCTGCCTTGGTTTTCCTCGACTGGCTTTTAGATGAAGACGAGGAATTGGCAGTCGTCTTCCGGACAGATGAGGAATTGGAGATCACGTTGCATGACGCAATCTTTAGTTCCTCTTCTGCTGACACCTTTGTCCCAAGGCGATGTCGGAGGGGTGTCGATGATTGTAGCCGTTGGAAGACCGACTGCTTTGGCGGTTCTGCCGTCTTGCAACAGCAGTTGATGGTGACCACTGCACAAGTGTGCCCCGTGAGAGGCGCATCGTGCTTGTTGGTCAGCTCTCCTGACCGGCGCTTGTGAGTGATCACGTTGCGCAAGTCGTTGGAGGAGAGTGCTACCCTCACACCCCTCTCAGGCGCATGGCAGGGCCAAGCGCCGGGGTGGTCGGGTGAGTGCTGCGCCCCCTGATCTAATACCAAACAGGCATCACGATCAGTAGTGGGGGAACCACAGCATTTGAAGTGACTTGAACGGACCTCAAACGCACAACCAGAGGAGGCGCGGGAGTTCAAGACCACTGAGTTTGCCTCTCTCGGCTTGGTTGTGCACGCAGTGAATGCGCCCAAGTGAGATGAGGACTTTGAAGGTCGATTCGTTGTCGGTGCAGGAGCACTTGAGTCAACCTTGTACAGCTTGCCATCGGCAGCGCGTGTGATTGTAAGCGCGTGCCTCTAGCCGGCTGCTGGCATAGCACGTTTGTGGCGCATGGCCCGTGCTGCCTTAGATTTCTTCGTACCAGCCCGCTGGGGTGCATAGTAATCAGCATCCAAATTCTCCTCGCCGTTACAGCGAGTGAGTCTGTCAAAGACAGAGGCTCTTTGTGGCGCATCAGAAGTAATGCGCGGGGCATTGGCTGCGCCCCTGCTCCGTCGACGTATCTTCTTCGCATGAGAGGAAGATGGCTGGGGAACGTGGTCAGCCGCACGCTTCCCCGAGAGATGCGCTGCATCAGCGGGCGCACCTTGACTGCTGAGGACGTCAACAGGAAGGGAAGGCTGGACGGGCGCATCCCCTTCAACGGTGGTGCCCGAGGCGTCGACTTTGCGCACCCAGACTGCGCGGGTCTTCTTCGGCTTCGACAGCCGCTTCGAAGGACTTGCACTTCCTTCAGAAATGAACTCCTCGTACGCCTGTTGATTGAGGCGCACTACCAGCGTCTTGTGGAAGGAGCCCACCTTCACGTCGTCGGCCTGTGACACGACTTTCTCGGTAGAGGAGAAAGAGGTCCCCAGCAGAGTCGCCAGCTTGTTTGCCATTAAAATTGTTTTGATTGAAATCTTAATACAAACAGAACAGTGATACAATATAGGACTTAGATGTAGTCCTAGGAGTACACTTTTGTTTAAGCTGGGTCCTTAGTGCCAATGGAGCGAGTGGTAATGCGTTGACTCCGTTGACCGGCTGACGACGGTTATCGGTTCTATGAAGGTGTGGATTGCTCTGGGTGCTGGAGCTTGCTGAGAGGAGGAAGACGTTGAGTGTCTAGAACTGCCTCTCGGTGATTCTCTCTGTGTTGTGAGTCTTCTGTTCTGAGTCTCTGTGTGTGTGTGTGAAGGAGATGACCCTTCTATTTATAGTTTTGCAGGCTGGCTGCTCATGCGCGCATGTAGGATGCGCCGGTGTGGGAATGCTACGTGGAGGTTGCTGATGGAGGCGCATGGATGCTGCGCCCTGATCGAGGGGGAGAACTCTTCATACTGCTGTTGTGAGCCGGCACGTAGCAGAGAGAAGATCTTTCCGTTGCTGAAATCTTGGACGAATTGAGTCAAAAGACACGTGTCGTCGACTCATGGTTCGAAGATCTCGGATTTGGTGGAGAGGAGTGATCTGGTGGGCTGCGCCTTGGATTGGGCGCAGGAGGAGGCTGCGGCTCATAACCTTTAGGAGTTACAAACCATTTGGGGCGCATGGCTTTTGAGGCGCATGCAGGCGACTTTCCTTCTGTCTTTCGGGATCAGAGAGCAGTCTGAGGCGCATGGCTTTTGAGGCGCATGCTGATTTGGACGCATGGCCGTAGAGGCGCATGCTGATGGTGGAGTGGCCACGTGGCAGTAGCCGTTGGAACAAGGTCATGATGATGCTGACGTTGCCGACGCTTCGTTTTCTGAAAAGCTGTCAACTGTTCAGACTTTGGGAGGCGTGCTGCCAACTCTGTCAGTTCAGCATTTAATGTTGGTGATGTTCGATGGACAGCTGAGTGGGCACGTCGGTTGGCGTTCCACTCGGTATGGAGATGTGTGAGGGCGCACCCTCTGTAATGCGCCGAGTACTGTAGGGCGCGTCTGTGTGATGCGCCTGACGCCGAAGGGCGCGTCCGTGTGATGCGCTGTCTGGCTGGCGCATCGGACATGTCTTTTAATGATGCGGCTGTCTCGCTCTTCGAGTGCTATAAATAGCCGTTTGGCTGAATTCGAGGCGTCCGGTTCATCCATTTAATGTAAATTCATTGCACGGAATTCGGAGGGCCATCCACTTGGCGCGTGGGTTTGATCTGCCCGGCCTATAAATAGTGGCATGGAGAGAAGATTTGCTTCCCATTCCCTCACGTACTTCTAATATGAATTTGAACATACGGGTGCATTCTGCTGACGAAGTGCTCCCAAGGGTGAAGATGTGACGTCGTGTTGTCTTCGATGCTCTTGAAAGTGACTATTACATCCAAAAGACGGAGTCGAGGGCTTCTGAGGTAGGCGGAAGGTGCCTGTTGCATCCAAAGATAAGGATGTTCGGGCCTCGTCTCCGTTATTCCGGAAGAGCCGTAGATCGGAATGGCGGTGCTAGGCTCTTTCTTCCTTCAAAGTGGGTGTTGCCCACTCTGGTTGTGTTGAAAGCTGCTCCTTTAGCCGCGGTTTCGATCACGGTCTTCCTTCGCCTTTGGAGGCTCTTTCGAAGCCTCCCCTGGCCACAGCATTTGCGGTGCTCTTCTCTTCCTTGGTTCCAGCCAGAGGGTTAAATGCTTTGCTTGGCGAAGCACTTATCAGGCGAGCCTGGCTGGAAGAGCGACACATAACTGGGCTCTGCTCGGCCAGGTGAGCCTGGTTGGAAGAGTTGTACATAACTGAGCTGCTGAAGGGATGCACATAACTGAGCTGCTGAAGAGATGGTAGGATGCGCCTGGATGGAGGCGCATGATATCTGCTGCGCTTTATTGGTGGCGCATAGTGATGCTGCGCCTATCTGGTGGTGCATGGTGGTTGCTGCGCTTATCTGAAGGTGCATGATGGCCGCTGGCTGTAGACTTAGGCTCTTTCCTTTGTAGGAATTCTCCTTTGTACAGCCTTTTCTAGACATGTAATAGACTTTTATATATAAATAAAAAGTCCTTCTTCAAATGTCTATAGTTATTGACTTTGCTGTGAAGTTCTTCATCTGAGTTCTGGCGTATGTAGTGTCTGGCGCATGGGCTTTCTGGTTGTGAAATTCCATGCTTCTACACTTAACCCTTAACAGACTTTTGTGGTACATAGACTATATCATATTGTGCCAGTAGTATGGCCCATGTAGGGAGTCTGGAATTGAGTCTAATTGGTTTCTTCATTAAGATTCGTAGAGGGTTGACTCTGGAGATGACATGAATGGTTTGGCCTGTGATATAATGTCGTGTTTTCTGAACAGCGAACATCAGGGTTAAACATTCTTTTTCTACTGAACTGTATCGATGTTCGGTACCGATCATCGTGCGACTAAGATAATAGATGGCTTGCTCATGACCTTCTTTGTTCTTTTGTGCTAGTAGGGAACCCAGAGAATGATCCATTGCTCGAACATATATCAGGAAGGGTATTCCTATGAGTGGAGGCACTAGGACTGGAGGGTTCATCAAGTACCATTTTATGTCTTCAAATGCTTGCTGGCATTTGTCAGTCCAAATGAAAGTTATACCTTTCTTCATTAGTTGAGTGAACGGTTTGCAGTGTCCAGAGAGATTTGAAATGAATCTTCTAATGTACGCAAGTCGTCCTTGGAATCCTCGCAGCACTTTTAGGTTGCGTGAAGGACGCATCTCTTGAATGGCTTTGACTTTCTCGAGGTCAACGTATATACCCTTAGAGGTAATAATGAATCTGAGGAATTTGCCACTAGAGACTCCCAGAAATGACTTGGTGGGATCATCTTGAGTTGATGATGCAGAAGCATGGAAAATATCAGAATGATGATCTATGCGGCTCAGAACAGGAGAACCCCATACGGCTCCTACAGGAGCAGTCCCATGCGGTTCAGAGAGACTCTTAGTCTCATGCGGCTCATACAGGAGCAATCCCATACGGGTCAGAGAGACTCTTAGTCTCATGCGGCTCGGGATAGGAGAGTCCATGCGGCTTACATAGAAACAGTCATATGCGGTTCAAAGAGTCCCCCAGCCGCATGCAGTTCAGAAGTACATGCGGCTCACATTCGACCAACAGAGATATACGGCTCGATCAACGCCACGTGCCCCCATGGGACCCCTTCACACAGCTGGCCATCGAGCAATGGCCCTATTTAATGCTCTGCCATAATTTGACAGCTGACGGCTCTGACATGAAGTGTCATAATGGCCCTGTCATAATGACAGACTCTTTGGGAATAGGAGAAAATCTCTGACACGATCCGAGATTGACATGTGGCTACCTCCATGCGGCTCCAGTGAAGAACAGCTTCATGCGGCTGGCAAGAATCGTCTTCCTGCGGCTCACCAAGAAGCCATCCCATGCGGCTCGCAAGTACTACACTTATGCGGCTCATCGAGAAACCATCCCATGCGGCTCGCAAATACTATACCTATGCGGCTCATTGAGACGCTGTCTCATGCGGTTCATGGATATCATGCGGCTCTGGCAGAATCCATCATTAAGACACGTGGCAGAGATTCAATTGCTCCCACGACTTAACAGCTGGTAGCAAGGATGATTATGAGATGCAAATCAATCAGAGAATTACCAGATCCTAATGACCATATTTAACATTATCCTCATAATTAATGAGATCAGGTCATATCATTCATGATCAAGCCAATAGGACACGTGGAGAGAGATCCAAGCTTGACACAACCAATCATGAAGATTTAAAGCAATCAGCATTAATTATTCGCAGGATTCAGTGCTATCCCCATTTATGGCCCCGATCCTTCACGATTAAAACGAATGGTCCAGATTGATTAAGCATCAGGCTGCCGCCACTTTGAGAATGGGTAATCATCCAAACCCTAATGATGCTCCCCACTATTATAAATAGCAGAGTGCCAAATATACAAGGAGAGATATACGCTATCAGAGAAAAAATACACAGAGAAAGAGAGAAGCCAGAAGAGCAATACGAGGAGAGCAAGAAGAGTATTTCTTCGTCAACGCCAACCATCTCGTCACAGGAGCCAAGGCTGCATACCGATCGTCCAAGGAGTAAGGCAGGGCTGCCGTCGCCTTCCCGAGCCTCTATCGTCACCCCCCAGAATCTAAAATAAACAATTGTACTTAGACTGCTGTACCTAGGTTTTCGTCCCTAGGCTTTCTTTGTACAAGCGAGTTTGTATTGTGAGTCTAAGTTCAGTCCTTCCATAAAACTGTTATGTACTTTTATAATCAATGGCAAACACGATGGCGACTCTGCTGGGGACTAACTTCTCCATGGCTGAGGAGTTGGTGACGAAATCGGATGCAGCCAAACTTGGCTCCACGCAACAAAAGATGGTCGTCCGCTTCGACCAACAGGCATTTGAAGAGATGCTCTCCGAAGGAAGCGCTGGCCCGGTCCAGAAGCGCGCCCGCGGCACGAAGGCTCGCAAAGAGTGGAGGCCAAAACCATTTGCTCCTCCCCAAGCCCTCGATAGAATATCCTCTGTTGCTCAAGACGGCGAGAAGGACTCTCCTGCGGCCCCACTTCAGACCGTAGACAACTCTGCTGTCCCCAAGTCCGGCAGAAGAAAATACTATGATGCTGGACTTGCAGGGGCAAAGAGGAACTCTATGAGATCCGAGCCGCATAAGGGTATTAGCCGCAGGGAGAAAGCTCATGCGGCTACATCCGCCAGCCGTATGGAGAAAACTCATGCGGCCAAATCTGTCAGCCGCATAGCTTATGCGGCTACAGTTGCCAACCACATGGATGAAACTCAAACGGCTAAGAAAGTCAATCGCTTGCAGAAAACCCATGCGGCCACAATTGCCAACCGCATGCGGCCAGCCTGCACGGTCGTGACTCCTAGCCGCATAAAAACAATTCATCCAACGGCAGAAGACAACCGCATGCAAACAGCCTGCACGGTACCCAATTCTAGCCGCATAGCGTCCGTTCTACGCTTCTTTCGATCAGTCTTTGACCGTCTCTCATGCGGTCCTGACTCTGATGGTTCTCTGGATGATAAGCCAGACTCTGTGGTGTTCAACTTGGACTCCTACTATTACGCACCCGCAAGTGCTAAAAGGAGGAAGTCTAGGGCAGCGCGGGCTCACCAAGCCCAGGCAGCTGTCCTAATCTCTAACTATCGGGGCGTCCCGTTGATTATCACACGGGCCTCTGATGGAAAGTTGTATAGAACCGCTCGAGTCCAGCCCCCGGCGGCAAAAGGACAAAGTGGTTCCTCTGACCTGCGTGAGGCGATCCTCCACAAGCGCAAGGAAAGAGAAGGAGCCTCGGCGTGGAAAGAGTCCTCGCTTGGACATCAATGCACCCAAATCATCATCAACTGCTGTTGCAACAGCGCGGCAGCAATGGAAGACCGGCCGTCCGTCTTCCAAAGACTACGGCATCCGAGCTCAGAAGACGAGGTACCTCCTGTTGTCTCCTGTAATTCTACTCAGAAAATCCCCGTCGAGGGGAGAAGAAAGAAGACAAGCATATCCAGCCCCAAGATATCAACCACTACAGCTAAGAAACCGTCGTCTAAACGGCTGTCCTCCACCGGAATATTCCAATACACCCGTTCAAAGACAAAATCTGCTGCAATGGGAAATTCATCATCCACATCGCTGGGGGTCGTGGGAACTGGGGGTAGCACTCCTCCGAACATCCACAACAATTCGATGTTTCAAGGAGCCGAGCCCGGGAAACAACTCTCCCATCAGGTACAACAGACGCTGATGTCTCCGAGGATATCCATGGCTCTCAAGACGAAGCAAGCTCCGAGGCTGGGGATACCGTTCTCTCCGAGTCCGAGCCCGAAAAGAACATTTCTACCTACCCCGATGACTTCTCGGTGCATGGGTACGACTCGGAGGGCACATCCTCCACCGTTCCTTCCATCACTCCTCATGTAAGGACGGTATTCATGACGGACAGCAACCAAGGTCGTTCCAGCGATCGCCAACGCATCGACACTTTGGAGGCTATACTGCAGGCCTTGGTCAAGTCTGTAGATAAAATCAAAGCCGCTCTTCCAACTCTGCAAGGAGGAACGCCTGGCCAAACAAGTACGGGTCCCACGGTCAATGCGGACTCGAACTCAGCGGTACCAAACCCGGGCAATAATCCTTCCGAAATAACAGCCCCTACCGCGACAGATGATGCCCGAGAAGTAAGAAGAGAGGTCCAGGAGCTCCGAGCCATGTTCCATGCCCGAGAAAACGCTCAAGACCTCAGAATGCGGCAACTATACCCTGCCGAATGGAGGGATGTTCCATTCCCACCAAAATATAAGCCGTTCAATATCAACCCGTATGATGGCAAGATCTCAGCAAGTCGATACATCACTTACTTCGAGGTCACCACCGACCATCTGTCCCATGATGATGCTATCCTCACGCGATTATTCATTGGGGCATTGGAAGGAGTCGCCTTCGATTGGTATCGCAATCTGCCAGACAACTGCATCCACTCCTTCGCCGGCTTCAAGCACCTGTTCTTGGAGAGATTCTACGAAGTAGGACGGGACGTCACCATGTCCACTCTCATGGACGTCGTCCAAGGGGAGAAGGAATTGACAAGGAACTACATTGAGCGGTTCCGCCAAACCGCCATGAAGCTGCCCTCCGGAAATCCAGATTCCTCTTTAATTGAAATTTGCCAAAAGAGACTGCTCCCAACAATCAGTCTCTGGATGGGCGAAAGTCAATTCAAAGATTGGAAGACATTCATCATCAGCGCCACGAGCGCCGAAGAACGACTGAAGAAGGCTCGCCAACTGGGATTACACATCTCGGAAGGAGAAAACAAGGGCAAGCGTCCCAACAACGATAATGGGGGTAGCCCCTCCAACAATCGGGATAGCAAGGGAAAGCAGGCTATGGCGGCCGATATAGCACAAAAACCTGAGCCGAAACCCGCAGACAAACAATGGCCGCAAATCGATTACTCCTTCGAAGACAGTCACGTCAAGCCCATCTTGGACATGCTCATACAAGGGGACAGAATTCAGCTTCCTCCACCAAGACGGGAGCCGCGGCCGACAGAGATAGAGAATCCGAAATACTGCCATTATTATCGCTATGTTCATCATGCTACACACGATTGCTACCAGCTGAAACGGTACATCCAGAACCTCATCGATTCGAACGCTCTGGCCATCGATTTCGAAGAGGTAACCGTGGCGGCCAATATGGTGTCTGTACAATTCGGAAGCTTCCCTCCGACGGAGGCTCAAGACGGGGTGATCCCCGTCCCTCTGGCGACAATGGAAATTACCAATCTTCCACCTCCCCGAGATCAGGCTGCCGGTCTAGTACCCCTCACCATATTACGAGGAGAGGTCATGTGGATCCATCCAGACTTGGTGTCAGAAATGACTCGGCCCACACTATCTACCACCGACAAAAAGAAAAGTGGAAAAGTCAGGACCTGCCACACAATCTCGGCAGATAACAAGGAAGCTACAGCCGTCGTCACGCGGTCCGAAGCGCAATCCCAACCCGTGGTTGACAATCCAGCTGAAAATCATCAACCCATTACAACTGATGCTCCGGGACCGGCTCAGCCTTCGACGACCGACAAGCCTAGGCCGAGGGAGACTCGCTTCGACAAATCCCTCCGAAAAGAGGCAGCCCAAGGGCTAGAGAGGCCCTACAACTTTGACATCTTAGCGCAATTGGCTAACACACCGGCCAAGTTATCACTGTACGAACTCCTAAGGCTCTCCAAGGACGTTCGTATTGCATTAAGCGAAGCACTCCAAAATGTCGATGTCTATCTGGCTCAATCCAACCTCACCGGGGAGGACTCACCCATGGATCTCCAAGACAGTGCCTGCACGGAAGCAATGCCCAACATCGTCTTCACTCCGTAAGACATGCTTATCAAAACCAACCTACACGATCGCCCGCTATACTACACCGGATACATCGGCGACGTGAAGGTGGATCGGATGCACATAGATCCTGGCTCTTCCATAAGCATCATCCCGAAGGGTCTGCTACATCATCTTCGCATCCCGATGCATCGCCTGACGCCTACAAGCACCGCCATTAGCAGTTTCAATTCGGGCAGGAGCTACCCTATTGGGAAGATTCGTCTGAAGTGTCAAATTGGCGACCTCCAATCCGAAGTCACCTGCTACGTCATAGATGCAGACACTTCTTATAACATCCTCTTGGGGCACCCATGGATACACGACTACATGATCGTACCTTCCACGCTACACCAGTACTTTAAATATGTCGACAAACATGGCTTCGTGAAGACAGAATTTGCTGATATCGATCCCTTCAAAGGGGTCGAATCCTACTACTCGGACTCCTACCTATACGAAAAGTCAAAAAGGCACCTTGATGAAAGAAATGAACAAGCTAGCACCGAAATGGCCACAGGATCAAAAGGACCCCTGACGATCCACCTCCAAGCTCGCAAACTGGGCAAGTCTGCACCCCTTACCGCCACTCTGCAGAAGGACGCAATCAGCCTCTCAGCGCAGGAGGAGCAGATGATAATCCGGCTGCCAAGGTCCAGCCAAGTACCGAGGCCCACAACGGAGCCACTGACAATCAGACTGCCGAGAGTCAGTCAAACGGAGAAGCTCAATCCCTCCGATAGGCCACTGACGATACGCCTTCCCAAGAAGGGTCGTCACCCCGATGCGAGGTCTGACGCTTCTAGCGAACCGGCAACTCCTCGCTCCACATCAAGTGCCAAACTGGGGGTCGCTAGTCTGCCAACGACTCCACGCTCTGCTCCATCAACTGAACCATTGACAATCAAGCTTTCCAGGACGTCCTCTCAGTCTTCATTCACGCAGGGGGTAGCCGAAGAAAAACCAGAGTTAGCCAAGTATATGGCCGCCCACACTGATGTTCCCTCCGCAGATGATGTAATCCTCCTAGAAAAGATACCTTACTTCCTCAATAAAGGGTTATCTTTGAACTACACCGAGCTCAATAAACTATGTACAATGTATGCTATGGAACACGGTATAGGCACTCACCTACACACACAGGTGACAAATATGTACACCGCGATCCAGCTTACTCCAGTAGAAGACGCTTACCGAATATTCGAGGGAGGAGACCATCCAATCATCTTCGGCGGAACGAACAACCCGCATCCCCTCACCATAGAAGAAGTCGACCTCGGGTCAGATGCCGGAAGACTGCCTCTGTATCTCTATAGCCCCCAATCCAAATATCTCATGCAGAAACAGGGGTATGATTTGGAGACGATGCCAGGTTTGAACTACGGCACTGGACGACGATTACCTTTGAAGCCGCTAGTCCCGGCAGGCAAACCACGAGACTACTATAGCAAAACTCGATACGGGTTGGGGTATGTAACGCCTACTACAACCCCTGAGAGTTCAGATGAAGAATGCGACTGGCAGTCACATTCAACCGGGTCACCAACTTCGAACTCGGATACCAGCATCGGAGATGTGTTCAGACAAGTCATGACAGTCAATATGGCATTCGCCGACGCTTACGAAGAAGACGAAGACATCCCTGAAATCTTCGAGCTAGAGCCGTGGGCCCAGCAATTGGACGCACAATGGAAAAAGCGGTTCGAACTGAGAGAACCTCCTACTGAAGATGAGGTTATACAAGTTGACCTCGGCAGCGAATCTTCTCCAAAACCAATTTTCGTCAGTAAAGCCTAGCAGACGAAGAACGGGAGTCGCTGCTAGAACTTGTCAGAGAATACATTGATGTGTTCGCCTGGAGCTATGAAGACATGCCAGGGTTAAATCCCGACATTGTTCTTCACAAACTCAACATTCGGCCAGATGCAAAGCCAGTCAAACAACAACAACGACGCTTCCGCCCAGGTATTATGGATGAAATCGAAGCCAAAGTCAACAAACTGATAGCCAGCGGCTTTATTCGTGAGGAGCAACATCCAGACTGGGTCGCCAACATAGTACCCGTCCTCAAGAAGAATGGGAAGATTCGAATCTGCATCGACTTCCACAATCTGAATGAGGCGTACCCCAAAGATGAATTCCCCCTTCCTATCACAGACATCATGATCGACAATACCTGCGGCTTCGAACGTATGTCATTCATGGATGGCTTCTCGGGATACAACCAAATCAAAATGTCTTTCGATGATAAAAAGCATACATCATTCCGAACGCCAATTGGCACGTACTGCTACACAGTCATGCCTTTCGGTTTGAAGAATGCCGGCGCCACCTATCAAAGAGCCATGAGCATCATCTTCAGAGACCACTTACGCAAGACAGTGGAGTGCTACATTGATGATATAGCCGTTAAGAGCCGCTGCAAAGGAGACCATCTGCAGGATCTGAGGACGGTATTTGACCTAATGCGAGCGCACAATTTGAAAATAAACCCTACGAAGTCCTTTTTGGGCGTATCCAGCGGGAAGTTCTTAGGCTTCATCATCACTGCAAAGGGTATCCATGTAGACCCTGAGAAGACAAAAGCAATCATGGAGATGGGTCCCCCGAGAAATCTCCGCGAACTCAGAGGCCTCCAAGGGAGGCTAGCCTACATCAGGAGGTTCATTTCCAACCTCTCCGGGCGATGCCGACCGTTCACGCACCTCATGAAGAAAGGAGTCTCATTCGTATGGGACGAGGAATGTCAGCGTGCTTTCGACAGCATCAAAGAATATTTGTCAAATCCTCCAGTCTTGGTGGCCTCGGTTCCTGAAAAACTATTCCTGCTCTATGTACGAGCAATAGAACACTCCCTTGGAGCTCTGCTGGCACAGAACAACGACGCAGGCCATGAACAGGCCATATATTACCTCAGCCGAATGATGATTGGACCAGAGCACCGATACACCGCTTTGGAGAAAGAATGCCTCGCCCTGGTGTTCGCCATTCAGAAAATGCGATACTATGTCACCGGACAAACGATACATGTGATCTCACGAGTCAACCCTCTCAGAGTCCTCATGACTAAACTAGGGGCACTCAGCTCTCGACTCGCTACATGGGCAATATTGCTGTCCCCTTATCATATGATCTTTGTCCCACAAAAGGCAATCAAAGGTCAAGCCCTGGCAGACTTTTTAGCAGCCCACCCAGGCTCGGTGTCCTCCAGAATATATAAAGAGATCCCAGATGAGGTCGCCGACTCACATGCAACCTCTCACGAGGCTATATGGCGAATGTTCTTCGACGGTGCTTCGAGGACCGGACCTAAAGGCAATATAGTCGTCGGAGTTGGGGTAGTGCTAGTTTCCCCTACCGGATTGGTGATTAACCGCGCTTATTCACTCACAGAGCCATGCTCTAACAATGTGGTCGAGTACAACGCTCTGGTCATTGGCCTCCAACTTGCAAGAGAGCTGGGGGTAGAATACCTTGAAGCATACGGTGATTCCCAACTAATCGTCAATCAGATCCGGGGCTCATACGAGGTCCGCCACGAAGACATGATTCCCTATCACCAAATAGGGATTGACATCATCTCATCGTTCGAGGGGTTCTTCATCGAACACGTTCCCAGACTCCGAAATATCGAAGCCGATGCCCTAGCTGGTCTTGCCGCTTCCCTTGCAGTTCCGAATTATGATTGCCAATCAGTGGATGTAATAGGCTACGAACTAGTCTGTCCCAAGAACAATGTTCAATTCGTGGCGAGTTATTCCGCCCAGACGATCGATGATGCCACAGATTGGAGATAACCATTCATCGACTTCATCGTCTACGACATCCTCCCCGAGAACCCAAAGGAAGCCACTTCCATCAGACGGCGTTCTCTCAGATTCTTCTATGATACAGAGACGAAAATGCTGTATCGCCGCTCCTACGATGGATTACTGCTTCGGTGTCTGTCAAACGCAGAAGCCAAAGAAGTCGTCCGAGAAGCTCATTATGGTGTCTGTGGGGCCCACCAGCCCGGTCCTAAATTGCAGGACCGTCTTCGGCGAATGGGCTACTATTGGCCCACGATGGTTGCAGATGCGATAGATTATGTACGAAAGTACAAAGCCTGCCAGATCCACGCTGACTTCATCCACCAACCATCTGAATTCCTACATCCGACAGTGGCGTCCTGGCCATTCGAAGCATGGGGAATGGATATCATTGGTCCAATCACCCCACCTTCCTCCCGAGGACATCGCTTCATACTCGCTATCATTGATTACTTCTCCAAATGGGCGGAAGCTGTCCCACTCGCAGAAGTTAAGACTTCAAACGTGATCAGCTTCCTTAAGCATCACGTCACCTACCGCTTTGGACTGCCCCGAAGGATCATCAATGATAATGGTCCGCAGTTTATAAGCCACGCATTCTATCGGTTCTGCGATAAGCACCGTATTCAGAATGTCGCTTCGACACCATACAACCCGACAGCGAACGGGTTGGCCGAGGCATTCAACAAAACAATCATCAAGCTCCTCAAGAAGTTTGTCTCCTCCAACAAACGCGACTGGAACGAGAAGCTCGGCGAGTGTTTATGGGCGTACCGTACTACAGTCCGAACAGCCACCGGGAATACACCGTTCTCCCAAGTATACGGAAGCGAGGCAGTTCTCCCATTAGAGACTCAGATCCCCTCACTTCGCGTCGCCCTCACACATCAGTTGACGACGGATGATAACTACCGACGCCGGCTACAAGAGTTAGAGGCCTTAGATGAAAAGCGCCTCCTGGCTCAGCAAAGAATCGAGCTATACCAAGCACGCATCTCTGGAGCCTTCAAGAGAAGGTTAAAATCAGAACATTCCAGGTGGGCGATCTCGTCCTGGCAGTCCGGAGGCCAATGGTCATGACTCACAAGACCGTCGGCAAGTTCCAGCCAAAGTGGGAAGGCCCATTTATCATTGAGACAGTATTCTCCAACGGTGCTTACCGCCTCGCAAAATAAAACGAAGACTTGCTCATGTTGCCCGTCAACGGCAAGTTCCTGAAGAAATATTATGTCTAAACGACATTCTCTCCAAGATCTTCGAGTCATATACCCGCTGGTACCGCTGAACTCACATCCACAACATTTCAGAGTATCGAGTCATGTACCCGCTGGTACCGCTGAACTCACATACACAATATTTCAGATTATCGAGTCATGTACCCGCTGGTGCCGCTGAACTCACACTTTCTCAATATTCTAAATTATCGAGTCATGTACCCGCTGGTGCATCTGAACTCACATCCCGGTCACTCTTTCAGATAGAAAGTTATGTATGATCATACCTCTGAACTTCCTTCCTGGAGGAGATCCTCCCCCATGATCCAATACCCGCACTTTCAGTGCACAAAAAAGGGTACTCGATCCAAAAATTTCCAAAACGGCCATGTCCTCATTACCTCTGAGTCGTTTTCATTTCCACCAAAAACAAACCGCCCCCTCGCATAGAACTTCCACGTTCTCCTACCTCTGAGTCGTTCTATGTACCCCCTCTTCATTGAGCCCACTCCTGCCATGTCCTTATTACCTCTGAGTGGGAAGGCTCCGTTGAAGAAACCTTCATGCTTGCCATGTCCACATTACCTCTGAGCAAGTATGTCGGTCCCTTTCAACCAATTATCTGTACCCACAACCGGAGTACGACAAGGATAATAGGTCCACAAATGTCCTCTGTTGACCACAAATGTCCTCTGTTGACCACAAATATCCTCTGTTGACCACAAATGTCCTCTGTTGACCAGAAATGTCCGCTAGTGACCACGAATATCTTTCGTGAAGTATCCCCTGCCATGTTCTTATTACCTCTGAGCAGGAA
Organism: Iris pallida; assembly: GCA_029216955.1. Lineage (NCBI taxonomy): Eukaryota > Viridiplantae > Streptophyta > Magnoliopsida > Asparagales > Iridaceae > Iris > Iris pallida. The sequence goes on along the minus strand of JANAVB010031019.1, from coordinate 16,695,460 downwards.
GATTCTACGGTAAAACCCTCATGTTTGCCATGTTCTCATAACCTCTGAGCAAATACGTTGGTTTCCTTTCATCCCATTATCCGTATCCTAAACCAGGGTACGCCAAGGATAATAGGTCCACAAATATCCCTTGCTAAGCTTCTTAGCATAAATCCACCATCTCATCATGCCCCGGGAGCCCAGCTTCTCTACGGCATTCTTTTTTCCAATACCGAGAGCACCCATGACCACTTTGCCATGGCTGTTCCGGATATCCTGACCAAACTTGTTATCCGTACCTAAAACCAAGGTACGCCTAGGGTAACAGGTCCACAAATAATCCTCCAGCAAGTCCAATTCCACAAACGCCACAAGTACAAGAAAGAGAAGATGAGTTGAAACATGCTCATTTATTCAAAATTCAAAGTGCTACATCATTTGGGATCATATCCCTTATAAAAAGAAAAAAAAAAGGAAAGCAAAAGAAAACAGAAAGCTGATCACTGCTCCGGGGCACATAACGCCCTGAGACGGTCCGTCAGCAAGGCAACCGACTGTTCAAACCTCTGGGTAGCTCGACGCTCCACCTCTTGGGTCAGCACCGCCTCGTCCTCCAGTTGAGCATGGGCTTGCCAGTTATCTTCGAATCTCTTAAAGGCCCGCTCCAGGTTAACAGAAGATCGGAAGACCTTCTCGGCCTCCCGAACAATTGACTCATGTTCCGCCTGAGCAGCCTTCAGCTCTGACTCTAAGAAGGCCAACTCCTTCAGGAGTGCGAGAATCTGCTCCTTCGTGTCAGCAATTCCACGAGAAGCAGACTCTTCCCGAGCACGACAAGCCTGACTCCGATGACCCAGCCGGTCATACGAAGCGGAGAACTTGTCAAGGTCTCCCCGCACAACTGGCCCGACAGTATCTCGAGCAAGCTTGATCCTATCCCGAGCAGCAATGAGGAAGCCCCGCTCCTGTTCAATCACAGTAGGCAAACTCGCCTGCCGTATCGCCAGCAATTGGGTCATAAGCTGATCAGCCTCTGCCAACTTAGGCTCCAGGAGGGCAGCCAACCCCACTCCGCTATGAAGGGACTTCAAAGTTGTAACCTGACCCCGAGCGCACCGGAGAGATAGAGAGAAAGGAGTCCTCCGTTCTACAGCAGCGTCTACGCCCTTTTTTAAGTGGCGATAGAAGCTGTCGACCACATCCTGCGTCACTTCGTCCAGAGCCTCCGAGGAAGCCGGTGTCAACGAGAGTGTGGCTGGCAGCGCTGAAGAAGACGCAACAGAATCTGCCGCTCCTGCCACCAGAGAAACAAACTCCGCACGGAAGGACGCATGAACAGCGGCCAACTCCTCTTCAGCGGCCCGCAGAACTTGAATGCTCGGCAGGGTCGAGAGGTCAATCTCCGGAGCCGTATGATCAGCAGAGGATGAGGTGGAAACCATCGCCAGCTCCATTCCCATCTGCCCGAGGTTGGCGGTAGGCCCCTCGACATGAGACGGCGAAGGAGAGGGAACGCTCATTTCTCCCAGATCACGGCAGGCCAAGCCTTCCCCAAGAACATCCGCGGTAGGAAGTAAAGGGTCAAGACCTGTAGGGCCAAGGCAACCATGAATCGATTTGACTCGGAGGATATGCTGATAGAGCAAATAAGCCCCCTCACTAGTCAATATTTGGCTTATCTTACCAGTGGAGGAGTGTGGAGGCTGAGGTTTGCCTACAGCCACCGCAGCCTCTTCACCAACAGTCTCCGAGTCAGGTATAACAGGCTCCTCCGCCCCTGCACCCTCGGGAAGGGATGCAACGAGATCTGCGTCGCCTTGCTGAAGTTCAGCGATCTCGGAGACGGGCCCGAGGAAACCTTTATCACCTCGGGCCGAGGCCTCATCAACCTGGGAGCTTCCAGCCGCCGCTGAGAGAGCCCCTGTAGAAAGGACCGCGGCACACATGTCGCTTATCAAAGCAGCAAAGGCCGGATCAACTCCAGGGGCAGTAGACGGTTCAGGAGAGGCCGGTTTATCAGACGCCTACAAAGAAAAGTGATTAAGTCATATCTCCAAGAGAAAAGAAAACTACAACAAAGAGATAGCTCCGACTTGGTCCTATCTCCGGAACAGCGTTTGTACCTTCACCCCTCTCGGTAATAAGTAATCCACGAGACCTAACAGCAGCTCTCTTCACGGAAAAGGTTGCTCTGCTGTCAGAAGACTCGTGTCTGACTCGTTTACGTGAGGGACCAGACACAGCTGGAGGCTGTTCTTCCCTCACTACTTCCTCTTGTGTAGTAAGTAACGGATCTTCTGCCAGTTCATCGGATGTGGGAAGTGGTTGATCCGTTACTTCTTCACCCCCACCAGAAAGGGAGTCTTCGCTATCATGATCATCCTCCTCCTCAGCCGACTCGGAAGGTTCTGATTCAGGGAGGGAAGTCTGGAGCGCTAGTTGCTTTCTAGCCTTAGCCCCCTTAGGCTTCTCCTCTAAACCAGTACCCATGATGAAACTGGTACTCGGATCGAAGTTAACAGGAGTTCGCTATAACATGATACAAAGCAGCCACGTATAAAATTTCCCTCGGCGCCTTAGCATCGGGGACCGAGAAGCTGGCCCGAGTATGATAAGCGTCATAATAATTCCACGCCCGGACACCATCAAGAACACTACCTTCAAAGCCCAAACAAGGGTTGGGACAATCAAGGAATAATTGGCTATAACTGAATTGGCGGGAAAATCTACTAGGTAGGTAAGGCTCCAAATACACATTATCGCGGTTGCGATAAACCAGAGGCGCTGGGCGGATGTTGCGCAACCAGGTGAGCATATTCGGAGACAGAAAGTGAGAAGGTCCGGTACCATCAAGGTATACCTTCCTCACTTCCTCATCAGAAAAATAAGGAACAGACACAAAAAAGTCACACCCATCCACCCTCGCCAGCGCCCTCCGACAAGCTGGCATAGTGTTGTATTCCCAAGATCGGCGATGGCATTTGAAAAGGAAAGTGTCTTCATCTGTAGCATCTTCCGCTATTCCAGGTCCCATCAAAGACTTGTAGTGCATCGCCAACCACCCCATCAAATAGCGGAAAGGCAGTTCTATGCGCTCAAAATCCCACGTCTTCTTACGCGCAATAACATTGGACGAGAATGTTCGAAGACCAGGGTATATGCTACACACCATAGCAGGAAGAAGGGCCAATCTAACTCCAAATACCAGTTTAACGGCAGGAAGAATGAAGTGGCGACCGATCCTCTCGATTGAACCTGCTCCCCCCGAGACTACGTAGTTCCGTAGCCATATCATTAAAAATCCAGCCAGAAGCGCCTTCTCTAACATCGGCCTGGTGCCATAGTAAAAATAGCTGAGAGAGTCAGATTGACTCCCGAATATGTCGCTCTTGGACCGCGACTTCTTGACGCCCGACATCAGGTCCTTTATCTCTCCCTGGGTTCGAGGGGTTCGAGGAGTAACGTCGCCAGAAAGATCAACTTTAAAAAGATAATTGACCCAGGATGTAGTGTGGGGAGCGGTCCCTTCTGAGCTATCCACCGTTTTTATAGCCATCTGATGACAAGCACTATGGTGGCACAGCAACTCCTGATACACCGCAACAAAACCTGGGAATCGTCGGTTCAAGTCCTTGAACTCTTCATTTGACGGGGTATACACCTCAAAAGGCTCGTTCCCCCACGAAAGTTTGGAGACAGTATACATCTCATGGAGAGCAAGCCCCAACTCTCCTCCAGGCGCAAAGAACGTCCCCGTTCGCCGATTATACTTCTCTAAGAGCGCCACGAACAATGGTTTATTGATAGGAAGCCCGTGACAAGTACCCCGAATGGCATGATAAAGTCCCACCTCCCGCAGGAATGTTTCGTAGGTCTGCAGAACCCAAGTGGTCAACTGGGCCCACGAAGAAGTGGGGTTTATCCAGTTCGGCAATGCCAGTCTGCCAACGGGATAAGATTTCTTGCGAGCAAGCCGATTCAGGAAGGTATCAGCTTGAGTGAGTGTGAAGTTGGGACCGTATACATTCATGAAAGAGCCCGGGGCTAGACCCATCATATACCGGAGGACGAAATCTTTACCCGCGTACGCTGACCGCATGTTCGGGTTATAATGGATGTTGCCCATCAACATCCCTGATTGGGTAGGAGTTAAGTTACACACCATCTTCCTGTCCAGCAACACCATATTGAACCATGACAGAGGATAATGACGTTCCATGAGAGGAATATGGATCACCACCCCATCCAAAAAAAATCCCAGTTCTCAGAAATCTCTAATACTCGGGGATTCTTTATGATTAAAGCATCTCCAAAGAGGAATAAAGGCTTCAGGTATAATCCATCCAGCTTCCCAGTATTCATCATGGAACGGAGGTAATGGAGGGTCTGATTCTCGATGGCGTTCAACCTCTCCGAAGGCTCATCAGCAGGGAATTGATTCAACACATGCTTAATTAAGTCGTCAAGACGCACGCCCAAGGCGAACTGATTTGAGCCCACTATAAGTTCCCCCGCAGGATTTACTGGCAGATTCACTGAAGAAAAAAACAAAAGAAACAAGTCAAAAAGATAGCTGAAACACAAACTACGTGATGCTCATGCGGCTTAGCTCAGTATAGCCTCATGCGGCTCAGTTTGAAAGAGTTCATACAGGTCAGTCCGAATGAGCTTATGCGGCTCAATTTGGAAGAGCACATGCGGTTCAGTTCGAATAAGCTTATGCGGTTCGGCTCGAAATAAACTTATGCGGCTCAGCGCGGATGAGCTTATGCGGTTCGAAAGGAGCATATGCGAATGCGGTCCAAATTCGAATAAGCTTATATGGTTCGGCTTATGCGGTCCAGTGCGGATGAGCTTATGCGGTCTAGTTCAAATGATCTTATGCGGTTCAGTTCGAAATAAGCTTATACGGCTCAGTTTGAAAGAGCTCATACGGTCCAAGTCCAGATAAGCTTATGCGGCCTTGATGATGAAGTAGTTATGCGGCTGCAAACAACAACTTTTATGCGGCTCAGGCCTGGGTCATATCCCATGCGGCCCGAACATGAGTCGGACACGCAGTATACTTGGGAATATAGGCTCGCGCATAAGATATGCGGCGTAGCCATGACAGTTCATGTTGATGGTCCTACCAGCAATAGGCGGGTGAACGTCGGGATAAAAAATAGGCACGTCAGCCGTCGGAGGAGCCGCCACGTTCGCCGTCGTCGATGAGGACACGGCCTTCTTGCCCTTCGCTGCCGCAGACGACGACGCAGCCTTCTTGCCCGTAGCAGCGGTAGTCTTCTTGGAAGCCATTGGCAATCTTTGATGAGAGAAGACGAAGAGGAAGTCGGCAACAAGGAGTACGAGCAAAAGAGAAAAGGTAAAAAAACCCTTAAAGAATAAATCACTCCTATTTATAGGCGAAGGAGGTTTGAAAAATCAAACAAACGCCTAGATCCACGCGTCGCCTAAAAGAATAAAGGAAAAACGCTTCGGTCAAAACAAAACTGACCCTTGGGATCCTCCCCCAAGAGGCGGCGAATCAAGGGCATTTATTGCAGAAGATTTGTACACGTTCCTGGGATACGTGGCAAAAAGTCTATGCGACTTAACAGCTCATGCGGCCAGATAAACCCATGCGGCTGAATCATCTATGCGGTCAACAAAGGCCATGCTTCTTATTCAAAGTATTTCAAATTTTGCAAATTGAAAACTTTGAAGGGGGTCTTGTAGAAGCATGGAAAATATCAGAATGATGATCTATGTGGCTCAGAACAGGAGAACCCCATGCGGCTCCTACAGGAGCAGTCCCATGCGGTTCAGAGAGACTCTTAGTCTCATACGGCTCATACAGGAGCAATCCCATGCGGGTCAGAGAGACTCTTAGTCTCATACGGTTCGGGATAGGAGAGTCCATGCGGCTTACATAGAAACAGTCCTATGCGGTTCAAAGAGTCCCCCAGCCGCATGCAGTTCAGAAGTACATACGGCTCACATTCGACCAACAGAGATATGCAGCTCGATCAACGCCACGTGCCCCCATGGGACCCCTTCACACAGCTGGCCATCGAGCAATGGCCCTATTTAATGCTCTGCCATGATTTGACAGCTGACGGCTCTGACATGAAGTGTCATAATGGCCCTGTCATAATGACAGACTCTTTGGGAATAGGAGAAAATCTCTGACACGATCCGAGATTGACACGTGGCTACCTCCATGCAGCTCCTGTAAAGAACAGCTTCATGCGGCTGGCAAGAATCGTCTTCCTGTGGCTTACCAAGAAGCCATCCCATACGGCTCGCAAGTACTACACTTATGCGGCTCATCGAGAAACCATTCCATGCGGCTCGCAAATACTATACCTATACGGCTCATTGAGACGCTGTCTCATGCGGTTCATGGATATCATACGGCTCTGGCAGAATCCATCATTAAGACACGTGGCAGAGATTCAATTGCCCCCACGACTTAACAGCTGGTAGCAAGGATGATTATGAGATGCAAATCAATCAGAGATTTACCAGATCCCAATGACCATATTTAACATTATCCTCATAATTAATGAGATCAGATCATATCATTCATGATCAAGCCAATGGGACACGTGGAGAGAGATCCAAGCTTGACACAACCAATCATAAAGATTTAAAGCAATCAACAGTAATCATTCGCAGGATTCAGTGCTGTCCCCATTTATGGCCCCGATCCTTCACGATTAAAACGAATAGTCCAGATTGATTAAGCATCAGGCTGCCGCCACTTTGAGAATAGGTAATCATCCAAACCCTAATGATGCTCCCCACTATTATAAATAGCAGGGTGCCATTCCCTTGCAAAAATATACAAGGAGAGATATACGCTATCAGAGAAAAAAATACACAGAGAAAGAGAGAAGCCAGAAGAGCAATACGAGGAGAGCAAGAAGAGCATTTCTTCGTCAACGCCAACCATCTCGTCACAGGAGCCAAGGCTGCATACCGATCGTCCAAGAAGTAAGGCAGGGCTGCCGTTGCCTTCCCGATCCTCTATCGTTACCCCCCAGAATCTAAAATAAACAATTATACTTAGACTGCTGTACCTAGGTTTTCGTCCCTAGGCTTTCTTTGTACAAGCGAGTTTGTATTGTGAGTCTAAGTTCAGTCCTCCCATAAAACTGTTCTGTACTTTTACAATCAATAGCAAACAGATGATGGCACATTAGATCGAAGATAGTTCTTAAGTCTTGGATGTGATCTTCCTTTAGACGACTTTTGACTGTAATATCGTCGACATAGCATTCGACTGTCTTCCACAAATGCTCAAGAAGATGGTGCTCATGGCCCGCTGATAGGTTGTACCAGTGTTCTTAAGACCAAACGGCATAACCGTGTAGCAGTAGACCCTTAGGGGAGTATGGAAAGATGTATGTTTTCATCTTTGGGGTTCATCCTGATCTGATTGTATCCGAAAAATCCATCCATGAAAGACATCCGCTCGAACCCGCAAGTGTTATCGATCATGACATCAGTGATCGGAAGAGGGAACTCATCCTTAGGACAAGCTTTATTAAGGTCTCTAAAGTCGATACAGACTCGGACCTTTCCTATTTTTTTCATAACTGGGATGCCATTTGCCATCCAGTCGGAATGTTGTTCTTCTGTGACAAAGCTGCAAGCGATGAGCTTCTTGACTTCAGTTTCTATAGCGTCTATGATGTCAGGTTAGAATCGAAGCTGTTGTTGTTTAACTGGCCTCGCATTTGGCAAGATGTTGAGCTTGTGGGTAGCAATCTGAGGATCTAATCCCGTCATATCCTTATAGCTCCAAGCGAATACGTCAATGTATTCCTAAATGAGTTGAATCAGTTCTTGTTTATCCGCTTCAGGGAGACTTTTGATGATGAAGATTGGCCTTGGAGAAGCTTCGTTTCCAACATCGACCTGGACCAACTGATCTTCTGTAGGTTATTCGCATTGTTCGAAGCAAAGTTCCCATTGAGTATCCATCCTTTGTGTCCAAGGATCAGATTCAGGGACTTTAGCAAAGTTGGCGTCGTCTTCTGAGAACTCGACGGTCAACATATTAGAAGATAAAGTGACCCGATAGACATGACCTATGCTGGTGTCTGAATTCAATGAGACAGAGTCAGAAGAATTAGATCGCTCTTCTTTGTCAGACTCATAAGCGTCCAGGGTCATGATCGGCGAGGTATAGCCTAACCCATGCTTTGTTCTGTTGTAATATTGTAGCGACTTTCCTTTTGGAGTAGGTTTACGAATAGGAGTTCGCCTTTCCCTACCACCGTTGAGGCCAATTTTGAAGTTGTAGCCCATCTTTTGGATAATGTTCTTCGATTGTTGACTATAATGACATAGTTGAAGTCGCCCATTATCGTCATTTTTAGCATCACTATTGGATGTAGCCTTTTGATTCAACCCTTTGCTGAAGAGAATATGATGTTCATCTTTCTTCCGGACGGAAACCAGAAAGAATGAATCTTGTACTAATTTTAGTGATACTTCGTCTTGAAGAGGTTGAACTGCCCCTAATGTAAGGGATTCGAAATTATCCAGGATTTCTCGATAACACCGAGTATAGTAATTGACATTGGTATACTGTAAAGATGATGCTACTTTATTGATAATTACATCATCATTTACAATAGTACTCTTGATCTTAGCCGATGGCTTGCTAAGATTGATAACAAGAGGAAAGAAAGGAGAAGGAGAAGGTTTGTTACGATGAAAGTCGATAACAAGAGGCTCAGAAGAGGTGAGCTCCCTATGCTTCGTCTTTTCAGCAAGAGGATGCTTGATGGAAGGAGAAAGTTTGATGGTTAGCATCTGAGAAGATGAAGGACGAGAAGTGTATCCTTTGACCAGAATAACCAGGACATCATCTGGATTCTCTTGACGTTCTTCTTCGGTGTCCATGGCCAGTACCACTTTCATGAACTCTTTTTTGTACATTTTAGAGTCCGTAAAATATGCTTCGATGCCTCGAAAGGGGTTAAGTCAGCCACTTCTTTGCAGACTTCTCTATTGTCATCAATATACTTGAAGCATTGATAGAGAATGGATGGCACGATATTATGTTCATGCAACCACGGTCTTCCTAACAAGACATTGTAGGAAATGTGATTATCAATCACATAGAAAGTGACCTTCGTATGGAGATTGCCTATTTAGACTTTTAGGAGAATCTTTCCCAATGGTTCGCTTTTCCCAGAATTGAACCCAAAATATTCATGATTATTGCAGAGAGATTATGGACTGGGATCTTTAGCGCTTCCAATAGAGTCTTTGGCATAATGTTGAGTGCAGATCCAGGGTCGACGAAAATACGATCGACCTTCATGGTATCGACATATCCCGTATAATAAAGAGGTCGGTCATGTCGATTGTCCTCCATGAGCATATCATCTTGAGTGAAGGTGATATTGGGGATCGGCTCCATCACACTATAGCAATAAGAATATGCCATCAGTTCTTCGTCTGGTTTCTTAAGATGGACTAGACAAGCGTCTGCTTGCACTAAAGCTTCACTTAACGTCTCTAGGGTTTCCCTTGAGAGACGCAGGAGTTCGAAAATCGATAACCTTGCCGGAGTATTGGCTAGTTGAGCCAATATGTCAAAGTTATATGGCTTTTTAAGTCCAAAAGGTAGAGTTTTCTTCAATATTTTATCGAAGCGAACTGGTTGTTTGCCTTTGTCAGCCGTTGTTGGATTGGGAGAAACTAGTCCCGTTTGAGGCGGTAACATCAAAGGATCATTGACAACAGGTAGAGAAGATGTTGAAGGGACATCAGAGACTGGAGAAGGAGTGGCTGCATTCTCTTGTCCATCTGGATAATCTCTAAGATAGAGCCTCCCAGATCGGGTACCTGTCATGGCTTCTTCTTCCGATACTGGCACAAAAGATACCACGTTACAGTTCTTTATCCTAGTCTTGCCTCTGGAAGACTTCTTTTGAAGACATGATGGATTTGTCCAAAATCCCAGTCCAATAGGGACTGATTTTGTTGAAGACGTATGGAAAAGGGTATAGGAGACCCTTTTCCATCATTTAAATAAGGGGCTTTCTGTAGATCATTTCCCATCTTTGTCATCAGTTTGCGAGACTGTTCACTATATAGATGGAATGTCGGTCGGTAATTGATTTTCGGCTTTGGTGTCACTGCTTTGGCAGAAGAAGGCGAAGCGGCCGCTGGGATAAAGGTAGCATCCAAAGGTGGAAGATGATCACCCAGTGATGTCATATGACACGACTTGTATTTGGTCACTTTTCTTAACTTCGTAGGGGAAGCAGGTGTCTTTGGTTCAAAGTTAGCAACCAAATCGGGATGGATCTACATAATCTCCCCTTGGTCGGTTGACAAGGGTACGAGATCGTCACTTCGTGCTGGCAGAAGGTTAACGATCTCCAGAGTGCCTTTCGGAATGGGGATGACTCCATTCTGCACAAGTTGAACAGAAAAGTCGCTAAATTGCAGAGAGACGACATTGACAGTCACCATTTTTCATCTTACTGAAGGATGATTGTCTTAGCATTGATCAGTTCCTGGATCTTCCCTTTAAGTACGTAGCACGCCCTAATCGGATGTTCCAAGAACCTATAATAAACACAGTATTTAGGATTGTCAGTCTTACCTACTTCATCTGGCCATTTTGCTTCGGACAGTTGAAGTTTGTTGCTCTTGTTTAAACAATCGAATATGCTCATGATGTCGTCCTCGTCAAAGGAATATCCCTCCTTAGGACATGGTACTCTATGTGGGGGTGCCAATGTGGTAGGTGTTGACTTACCCATATTGATGGCTAAAGCTTCTTTGCCTTAGACATTGATGTAGGCCTCAAAAAAATGAAAGTCACGCTGAGTTGATCAGAACAAAGCCTAAAAGTCACGCTGAGTTGATCAGGACAAATTCTAAAAGTCACGCTGAGTTGATCAAGACAATGTTTAAAAGTCACGCTGAGAGACAGCTCATCATTTGTCAGAGTGTCATTATGACTGACAGCACGACAGTGAAAGAATATCTCCTCGCGTGCCACGTATGCACGGAACTCGAGAGATCACAGCCGACTATTACGTGACTTTCGAAATCTTCTTCAACAAGACTCAGCCTTCATCAAGTTGGCGTACCAAAAGAGCTTATTGTCATTAAATGCGACTGACAAAAGACAATCAATGTCAGAGATTTTGTGTCAGTCGAGGCACGTCGAATCAAGACAGCTGGCCGTTCTGACTCAAGTCTGCGTGTATTTTGAAACTTTCTGGCCCAAGTCTGCATGGATTCTGAAGCTTTCTGCCCTAAGTCTGCGTAGATTCTGAAGCTTTCTGCCCCAAGTCTGCGTGGATTCTGAAGCTTTCTGCCCCAAGTCTGCGTGGATTCTGAAGCTTTCTGCCCCAAGTCTGCGTGGATTCTGAAGCTTTCTGCCCCAAGTCTGCATGGATTCTGAAGCTTTCTGCACCAAAGTCTGCGTGGATTTCGTCCTCAACAAGCCTGCATGGATTTCATCAAATTGGAGTACGTGGCAGCCATGCCACCAATCTTTCGCCTGCGTGTCCTGTAACTTGTACATGACTCATGCATGATTGCCATGTGTCCAACAGTTACAGGCCACGTCCAGTAACTGCTCATAACTTTGCATATGTTAAATTCTGCATGATTTTCAACTATGCACAGGTTGTGAAGACAGTTATCTTTTTAGTTATTTTTGACTCTATAAATATAGTTCTTTTTTCATTCATTGTACAGATACATAGCTATCTAAATTGCTGTTGAAATTTTGAGAGCTTTTCTTCTTCGTATCGTCCAAGGGATAAAGCGATCGTCTTCTAGATCGGATTCCTACAGTTGTAATTTTCCCAGAAACACAATAAATAAAGTGAATTTATTTATGGAAAACAAATTGGCGACTCTGCTGGAGAAAACCATCTCCTCTTCTGAGATGGCAACAACTCAATTCGATACTTCGTCAGTCGGCTCGACGAAGAAGGTGATATCGATCCAATTTGATCAACTCGCCTACGAAGAAATGCAGCGGGCTAAGGGTGGCAAGCCCACTTCAGCCTCCATCACCACTGCCAAGTCGAAGGGACGATCTGTCTACGTCCCTAAGAATCTGTTGGCAACCAATGGTGAAGTTTCTGCCACAGTGTCTACTCCTAACACTGGCAAAGACTCTACTGCAAGCACGCACGCTCTTGTGTGCTCGAAGACGACAGCAGTCAAAAGTCACGCTGACAGTACTGGCTCCTTAGCCAAACCTGTTCTAGTATGCAATCTCAAAGTCAAAAGTCACGTTGACAGCACTGGCTCCTTAGACAAACCTGTTCCAGCGTGCAATCTCAAAGTCAAAAGTCACGTTGACAGCACTGGCTCCTTAGCCAAACCTGTTCCAGCGTGCAATCTCAAAGTCAAAAGTCACGCTGACAGCACTGGCTCCTTAACCAAGCTTGTTCCAGCGTGCAATCTCAAATTCAATAGTCACGCTGACTGCACTGGCTCCTTAGCCAAATCTGTCCCAGCGTGTATTTCTAAATTCAAAAGTCACGCTAACATCACTGGTTCTTTAACCAAGCCTGTTTCAGCGTGTATTCTGCATCATCATCTAAGAAGAATAGCTCTTTAGCTATCTCTTCTTCTTTGCCAAGTTCTACTAGAACTGGGGGTGGTCTTGCTAAAGCTCCTTCACAAATGGCACACAAAGTCCCTTCGAAAAGAAATAACTCTTTAGTTGTTTCTTCTGCTCCTGTAGTGTTTACTTCAGGAACAGCTTTGACTGATAGTTTTGTTAGTCAAAGAAAAGGAGATGGTCTTTTGACTTCTCTTCCTTCTGGACATTCTATGTCTCAAAACTTGAATAAGTCTAAGAAGAAACATTTCTTAATGTCTTCTTCTACGACTTCTTCGAATTGGGCACAGAATTTGTCTATGAAAGAGGGTCTGTTACCAACTCCTAATCAAGGGGATGGTTCAACTCTTCCTTCTCTGCAAATATCCAGATCAATGGAAGGAAAACTCCAAGTTTCAAAAACCAATGTTTTACCTCCAACTGATCTAAGAACAAAACTTAATCAAACCCGTTTAGAAAGCACTTCTGATGTCAAAAAACCATACCAATCGGGAACAAAACCAAGAGATCCAGATGCAGAGTATGCTAGAAATTATGTGGCTCAGATCAATCACTCTCTATATAATCAAGAGCCATCAAGACCCAAGAACCGGAAATATATTCCTAAATATGCACAAAGAATGTTCTCTGATGTACCTCAATCTTCACATACAGATTTACGAGAACATCTTCAACAAAAGAGAAGGAATAATTCTGTGTCAATGGATCTTGACCATGCTGAATGTGACTTCCAGCCAGAAGTCATAATTCAATACAGATGTCAGTCAATGGATCATGACCATGCTGAATGTGACTTCCAACCAAGAGTCATAATGTAATGCAGATGTCAAACTAAACGACAATCTGTCTTCAACCGAATTCAGTGTAAACCTATGCCTGATGAAGATGAACCTCTGTTTGCTTCTGTCAACATGACCTCTCGGGATACTGGAGGTAGAACTGATAGTCCAGATGGAGTATACAGAGGCACCAGAGCAAGAGTCCTGGCTTCTAGTCAAAGAACCTCGGTTTCTGAAGATTATTCTGAATTTCTTGGAGAATCTAACTTCCCACCCCTTCCTACTGGGGGTAATTCTCCTACAAATGACTTTGATACACAAAGTAATGATTCAGAACAAACAACATCCACCAGTTCATCAATAATCCCTCGTACAGTCACGACTTATATGGTCGATGGGAATACTGATGAACCTTCTTCTTCCTTGACTCCTCAAGAACAAAGAATTGCTTCTTTGGAACAGCAAATGAAGTCTATGGCTGATACTATGAAGTCGATGTATGAACTCATGGCAACCCAGCTGCAAAATCGACAGACTGTACCAGATGCCATACCAATTGACACTGGTATAAGTTCAGTATATGTTCCTCCAGCAGTACAATCCAATACTCCTGGGCAAGCTCAACCGGTTCCTAGTCACTCTGGAGCTGGGGGTAGTGCTTATAATGCTGTTCCTCCTTCCAACTTTTCTCTACAAGCTACAACTCCACAATCCTCCGGAGTTGTTACTGAAGAATTGAGGAATCTTCGAACTCAATTTGAGGCATTCAAACAGAAGGATGGTTTACAAAGGTTAGGCATCAAGCAACCTTATCCAATAGAATGGAAGCAAGTATCGTATCCTCCTAAATACAAGCCTCCTACTATCTCATTCTATGATGGAAACACTTCTCCGAGTCAGTTTATTAATCACTTTGAAGTGATGACTGACCAGCTGCAACCAAGTGACGCCCTCCTTACTCGGGTGTTCGTCGGATGTCTCAAAGAAACGGCTTATGAATGGTATAGAAGTCTTCCGGATGGGTGTATTATCTCATTTGCCGGTTTCAAACAAATGTTTCTTGAACGGTTCTATGAAGGGCTCAATGACATGACTATGTCTGCTCTTATAAGAATCAAGCAGAAAAATAATGAAACTACAGAGGAATTTATTGAACGGTTTCGAAGAAAAGCTCTGAAGATGCCTCTTGGAACTCCTGATGCTGTTACCATTGACACATGCAAATCAAATTTGTTGCCAATCATCAGCATGTGGACAGGATCTACTCAATTTCAAGATTGGCCTTCCTTCATAGTTAGTGCCAAAGCCACAGAAATTAGTGCTGAATCCTTCAAAGGTTTAGGAGTGCAGATGACTCCCAAAGAAACAGGTCAAAGTACTAACAATAATGCTAAATCCAATACTCGCAAGGGAAAAGAAACCCTTGAAGTTAATCTTCAGAGTAAAGATGCATCGACTGTTCAAACTTCTCCTGCCTCTACGACTCAACAACCAAGAGCACCTCGTCCCAAAGAAGAATACTCTTTTGATGACGATGATGTCCTTGGTATCTTTGAATGTCTGCTGAAAGGTAATAAAATATAATTACCTGAAATCAAGAAACCTGATGAAGCTGGTAAGACGGATCATCCTAAATACTGTCCATACCACAGAATGTTGGGTCACACAATTCGTACATGTTATGTACTGAAAGGAAAGATCCAGGAAATGATTAAATCTGGAGCTATCTCTCTTACTCCGAAAGAGAAGACCGTCACCTCCAACGTCGTCTCTATGCAATTCGGAGATTTCCCTCCTCAACTCCTTGAAAGCGGGATCGTTCCTATTCCCAAGGCAACTCTTAAAATAGTGAATATTCCTCCTCCACAGTCTGAAGGATTAGTACCAATCACTATGGAAACAGGAGAAATCATATGGATTCATCATGATCTGGTATCAGATTTTGAATCTCCTCCTTTTCAAAAGACTACTTTCCAAAAATCTAAGAAGGCTGGGAAAACTAAGTCATGTCATATGACTTCTTTCGGATCTACTCCCGACACAGAATCAAAAGATAAGGAAGAAGCACTTGCTGGTGCTACTAGAACAGGGAAACCTTATCTAAAGGATTATTCTAAGAGTCCTGAGGATACTCCTGATATCCCTCCTGCTGACAAAGATGCTCCTGATGTTCCTCTTGAAGAAGAATCATCCACAGCACCTGTTCCTTCAACTACACCGGTTGAACCTACTCCTTCCAAGCCCACAGCTCTTGAGAAAGGCAAACAACAGGCTCGATTTGATAAGCCAATCAAGAAGTCCCCTCCTCTTGGGCTTCAGAAACCTTATAACTTCGACATTCTAGCTCAACTTGCTAATACTCCAGCTAGAATGTCTCTCTTTGAACTTCTACGTCTTTCTAAAGAGACTCGGGAGACGTTAAGTGAGGCCCTGCTTCAGGCTGAC
Organism: Iris pallida; assembly: GCA_029216955.1. Taxonomy (NCBI): domain Eukaryota; kingdom Viridiplantae; phylum Streptophyta; class Magnoliopsida; order Asparagales; family Iridaceae; genus Iris; species Iris pallida. Next base: position 16,679,653 of record JANAVB010031019.1, on the reverse strand, counting down.
TCTTGTCTTGCACAATTAAAAAAGCCAGATGAAGAACCTGCCACTTGCTTGCATTGCAACAGTGTATTGGAGATTATCCCAAATATCACCTTTACACAAGACGACATGCTACTGGAAGATAATCGACATGATCGGCCTCTCTACTACACTGGTTATATCGATACGATGAAGATAGATCGTATCCTCATTGATCCAGGGTCTGCTATAAGTTTAATGCCAAAGAGTCTGCTGGATGAACTAAAAATCCCTCTTCACAAGCTTTCCAAGACGGTTACTACTATCCTGGGATTCAATCAAAGCCGAAGCGAGCCTTTGGAAAAGATTCATCTGAAACTTCAGATAGGCGATTTCAGATCCAAAGTCACTTTCTATGTGATTGAGATCGTGGGATCTTATAATCTTCTTCTGGGGAGGCCCTTTCTTCATGAAAATAATGTGGTGCCTTCTACTCTTCATCAGTGTTTTAAATACATTGACAACAATGGAAGAGTACAAAAGGAAGTTGCTGATATAAATCCTTTCTATGGGGTTGAAGCTTATTTCAATGATTCCCGGATGTACAAAGAAGAGTATACAAGGGTGATACAAGCTTATTTCAATGATTCCTGGACGGGCCGAACTGGTGACTCTCCTCCAGTGGGTATCACTCTGGAGGCGACTCCGGAATGCTGGGCTTGATCCCCAGGTTGCTGCTGATCTGCGGGAAGCGCTCCTCCTTGCTGATCGGCAGGGTCAGGTACAGTGCCGCTGAGGAAGACGACACAGGAAAACAATAAGGAAGGACCAGGACAGATCAACGATACAAGCATGTAATCAAGGCAAGAATTTCAAGGATTTGAAAATACGGGCGGAGATCAAGGGCGAATACTGATTGAGACATCTATTCGGTAAACCCTCACATTTCTTGATTGACAAGACCTGCATGGGCCACCACTTAAACCATGTCACGCCCCAGAACCAGAATACTGTAGAGCGGGGGCAGACATAGCCAGCTACGTATATTGAAATAGAATATATCTCAACTATACGGTCACGGCTGTCTAGATATGAGGGTTTACTATAAGCCAACAGTCTCTTAAGGTCAAGCCTAATGTCTCAATCTCAAGCAAGTAATATAATTACAAGATGTATGATCAGTAAATATACAATAAAAGGCGTCCCAAATATTACATATCAGCTGATCATGAAGCTAGTCGTACAAAATATTAGGACTAGCAAGAGTTTAAGTCATACATGATCAACCCTAGGATTTGTTAATCACGTTTACAGCCCGTAGGCAGACAGTAAGTAAAAGTGCATCGAGCTAACAGGTGCTCGTCGGCTAAACGCCTCAAAAGAATAAATTTACAATAGAGTGAGCGAAACAAAATAGAAAACCCACTCGTAGCCCGAATTCCGTCTAGTGTTCACCATTGGGCTGGAAGCTTGGTAGATCCTCGGAAGCTGCTCCGAAATCTGGCCACACAAAACCAGCTGGGTCAACCCCAGAAAAAGCAAGTGCCACAAGGGGGCCACAAAATAAGAACAAAAGCCAGTAATCAGCACAGAAAATCTAATATTAAAACTAAAATTTACGAAAATATTTCAGGATGATATACGATGAGATAACCATGGAACTATTCCGATAGCCAGGTTACAACCCGTAAACCAAACAAGGACCGGGGTTGTAACCCTTCATCTGAACAGAGCTTGGTTTCCCACCATTTATCGGCAAGATAATAATGTAAGCAATCAAGACAGGAAACAAATCTGGTACTGGATCCATACATGCCCGGACTGGTTATACCTCATTCAATCAATCACGGCCAAGCAGATACTACGGCTTACTACTTTAACTAACTAGGGTTATCACAGGCCTAATTACTAACAAGATGCAGTGAGATTGTTCCACAGCCACAAGCCCTGCAGACCATCCAAGCTACCCAGGACGAAAGATTAGGGTTGAATTCAGGTGGGTACATTGCCCAGAAGACAAATGTACCCTTAAGTGACTTAGAGGGTGCAACACTCGACGGTGCACTGGAAATGTGCCCTACTCGACGGCAGGCTACAGATCCCAAGAGCGCCCAGGTAACGGGATTGCCTGTAGCTGTGTCAATCTCTTCATGACTACTGTGTTATTCTAGTTATTAACCTTAATCCATTTTAGTAGGTACTCCTGACCGTGGTACTCAGGAGTTCCATCCTAGACATGATGCAAGACTGGACAAGTGGATTAACAAGCAAGCAAGAAAGAACCACCCACGGTGTCAAGGCAAGTCAAGTTAAGTTATCAAGATAAATCATGTCAGGGTACTTGTCAGGAGTGCGCCACGACGGGCCACTATCAGGTCAGGTTGGTCATGTCAGAAGTGCACCACTACGGGTCACTGTCGTGTTATGCTAGTTCCTTGTCATACCAAGCCTTGTACCATAGTCATTCCAATATATTAAGTAAAATCAAGTTCATGACAAAAGGCGTAAGGATATAAAATGGGCAAGAAATATCTAATAAAATATCAATATATAGGGCTATAGAAAAGTCAAGCTAAAAGAAATAAAACCAAAACTCCAAGAGCCAAGGGGTTAAGCAAGGGGTCAGGGGAGCAGCGTACGAAAAGTCACGCACGCTGAGGGCAGCGTAGGTGAAAAGTCACGCACGCTGAGAGAGCAGTGTACGTGAAAGTCACGCACGCCGAGGGCAGCGTAGGTAAAAAGTCACGCACGCTGAGAGAGCAGTGTACGTGAAAGTCATGCACGCTACAGGGAGCAGCTGCGTGAAAAGTCACGCAAGCTCAAGAGGAGCAGCTGCGTGAAAAGTCACGCACGCTACAGGGAAGCAGCTGCGTGAAAAGTCACGCACGATACAGGGAAGCAGCTGCGTGAAAAGTCACGCACGCTCAAGGAAGCAGCTGCGTGAAAAGTCACGCACGATACAGGGAAGCAGCTGCGTGAAAAGTCACGCACGCTCAAGGAAGCAGCATACGTGAAAGTCACGCACGCTCAAGGAAGCAGCATACGTGAAAGTCACGCACGCTCAGGGAGACACGCTTCCAACAGGAAGCGTACTCAAGTCTGCGTACGCAGCGCTAAAGAGCGCGCGTAGCTCAGTGTGCGTAAGCTAAACAGCTATGCACACTGCTCACTGTCTTCTCCAAACAGCAAGAACACCAAAGAAGAACCCAAAGCTTCACAAGTTCATAACTTGGCCATTCGAACTCTAAATTCGGATTTCCAAAGTTCCAACTTGGGTGAATACTGAAAGCTCTTCCACATGAAAACATCAGAACTCAAAGAAAACCAACCAAAATGGATCAAAACATATAAAATCCGAAAATAGCAATAACTTAGATCTACGTCAACAGAGACTCCAAATCATAAAAACCCAAGAACTAATGTTGATCTCCATGTCCTAAACTAGCAAATGGACAAAGAAAAGAGGGTCCTCATGTAGTGGTAAGATGCACTTGCCTAGGGGTTGGGGAGTTGTATGGAGGAAGAAGAAGAAAAAATTAATGGTGGTTATAAAGAGAGAAAAGAGGTTGGTGGAGATATAAAGAGGGGGAGTTGTGGTGGGGATGAGGGGTAGCATAGGCTAAGGTGATCCATCACATAAACCAAACCAAATCGAACCCACCCAATAAAAACCGAACCATGCCAAAACCCAAAATACGGGAAATACCAAAATTTCGCAGGCTGAGAAAAAAAAAATACATGCCAAAAATCCAGATACGAGTAAAATACGAAATACGAAAAAATACGGGAAATGAGGGTGACATAAGTCCTTCTTAGGCGTCTCTAGTGGCAAATTTCTCAGCTTCGTCATTACCTCGAAAGGTATACACGTAGATCCCGAGAAGATCAAAGCCATTCAAGAGATGCGTCCTCCACGCACCTTAAAAGAGCTACAAGGATTTCAAGGAAGAATCGCTTATATCAGGAGATTCATCTCTAATCTTTTAGGACGCTGCAGACCATTCAATAAACTTATGAAGAAAGGTGTTTCTTTTGTCTGGAATGATGAATGTCAGAAAGCATTCGATGATATAAAATAATATCTGATGAGCCCTCCAGTATTGGTACCTCCTGTCTCAGGAATACCGTTTCTCCTATATACTCGAGCAATGAGTCATTCATTGGGTGCATTGCTCGCTCAAAAGAATAAAATGGTCATAAACAAGCCATTTACTATCTCAGTCGTACTATGACCGGAGCTGAACCTCGATATTCACCGGTCGAAAAAGAATGTCTAGCCCTGATGTTCGCTGTCCAAAAGACACGACATTATATCATTGGCCAGACTATTCATGTCATCTCCAGGATCAATCCCATACGAGTCATGATAAAGAAACCAAGTGTTTTAAATTCTCGTTTGGCAAACTGGGGAATCTTACTTGCTCAGTATGACATGCATTATATCCCTCAGAAATTAGTCAAAGGACAAGCTTTAGCTGATTTTCTGGCTCCTCATTCAATTCCAGAGAATTCAAAACTCTACGATGAAATTCCATATAAAGTCCTAGACTCAAATCAAATTGATGAAGAAGATTCTACTTGGCGTTTATTCTTTGATGGAGCTTCAAGAATAGGTCCTAATGGTGACATTGTCGCTGGGGTTGGAATTATTCTTGTATCGCCAGAAGGTCTTGCTATCCAAAGAGCTTATTCTCTCGATCAGCCATGTTCAAACAACGTTGCTGAGTACAATGCACTGCTTATCGGTCTTCAACTCGCTAAACATCTGAATATTCAATATTTGGAAGCGTATGGAGACTCTAAATTCATTGTCAATCAGATAAGGGGCACTTATGAAGTTCGCCATTAAGATCTGGTTCCTTATCATAGATCGGCTATATCTATGGCTTCTTCATTTGAAGGATTCTTCATTGAGCATGTTAGGCGAGCATGTAACACAGAAGCTGATGCTCTTACTAATCTTACGGCGGTGTTAGCTATTCCAATTAGACGTCAACAAATGATTGTTGTCTGCAATCGAGAATTATTTCATCTCGAAAACAATCTAACTTTAGGACTTCCAGTTGACATCGAAGAATCAACATCTCATGATGTCAATGCAACAAGAGGATTTGGATTAAGTCGTAAATCATTATCATCTTCATCTGATTCTAGCATGGAATTCATCTTCAGTAATTCAGCTGAGACTCAGAATACGGATAAAGATTGGAGACTTCCTTTCTTAGATTTCGTATTGTATGATATTCTTCCAGATAATCCGAGTGAGGCAACATCTATCAGACGACGATCACTCAGATTCTATTACAATCATACTACAAAAACCTTATATCGTCGAGCTTATGATGGTTTACTTCTTCGATGTATTGCCAGTGATGAGGCCTAACAAATTATTCGCGAAGCACATGATGGAATTTGTGGAGCACATCAGCCTGGACCAAAACTTCAAGATCGTATTCGACGTATGGATTATTATTGGCCCACTATGGTATCAGATGCCATCGAATACGCAAGGAAGTTTAAAGCTTGTCAAATCTATACGGATTTTATTCATCAACCCTCAGAATTTCTACATCCAACGGCAGCATCATGGCCCTTCGAAGCTTGGGGCATGGACATTATCGGTCCGATCAATCCGCCGTCATCAAAAGGTCATCGGTTTATTCTCGCAATAACCGATTATTTCTCCAAATGGGCCGAAGCTATTCCCTTATCTGAAGTCAAAACTTCCAGTGTCATCAGCTTTATCAAGCACCATGTCATCTACAGATTTGGTGTTCCTCGACGCATTATTCATGATAATGGACCACAATTCGTCAGCCAGAAATTTACTCGATTCTGTGACGATCATCGGATCAACAATGTAGCTTCTACCGCATATAATCCGACAGCTAACGGATTAGCAGAAGCTTTCAACAAGACCATCATCAAACTTTTAAAGAAGTTTGTTTCTACCAACAAACGTAATTGGAGTGAGAAACTTGGTGAATGTTTGTGGGCTTACCGTACTACAGTTCGTAATGCTACTAAATGTACACCTTTCTCTCTGGTGTATGGATGCAAAACTGTTCTTCCATTAGAGATTCAAATTCCTTCTTTAAGGATAGCAATCGCTAATGAACTTACCACCGAGAATAATGATCGTCTTCGACTTCAGAAATTAGAAGCTCTGGATGAAAAGCGATTATCTGCTCAACAGACAAGCTAGAATCTCAAGAGCTTTTAACAAGAAAGTCAGAGTTCGAGCCTATCAAAAAGGAGAACTTGTTCTAACAGTCAGACGTCCTATGACTATGACTCATATGAGTAAAGGCAAGTTCGATACAAAGTGGGAAGGTCCCTATGTTGTGAGCCGAGTCTTCTCAAATGGAGCTTATCAACTCTCAGAACTAGATGGTCGAAAGGTTATGATGCCTATTAATGGCAAATTCCTTAAAAATTATTATGTATAAATATAAATACTTGTAAATCATCAGACAAAGTTCAAGTTCATGAATTCAAACGTTATTTCATCATGGATGATAGTACATGATATTAAGGAAGATCACTATCATCTTTCTCTATATTTGGACGCAGACCGCTGCCGTCCTTCTCGAAAATGCGATCAGCAAAGGAGCTGAGAACTTTCTTGCTGGAACCCACGAGGAACTTGCAAGCAGCCATCCTCATGGCTTCTTCTTCTTCAGTCCTTTTCGGTTCAAGCAGAAAGTCCAGGATGTCTCGTGGTGGCTTGGGTGCAGACGAACCTTCGCCTGCTTCTACCTCCTTCGGATGAACTGGATCGGCAGGGCATTCTTCAGTGCCCTTCTGAACCTTCGGGGCGATTTCAGCCTTCTTGGATACTTCTTCAGACGACATTTTTTATGTTAAAGAGTAGTTCGTTCTTGTCAGATTTCTGCTATATTTATAGACAGAAGTTCCTCAAATAATGAAACGTCACATTCATCCGACGGTTCGCCCGTTCATTAATGTCTGACGGTTCATCCGTTCATTTATCACATTCATCCGACGGTTCGCCCGTTCATTAAAGCCTGACGGTTCATCCGTTCATTTATTACATTCATCATCGTTCATCATCCATGTCAGTATCATATTTATAAAAATGACATCTAGTCTTTTGATTCTCGAATCCAAAGATCATGAAAAAATTAAGTTCAAAGATATTTTTTTATGTCTGGATTCTATTTTTTCTAATCAGTATTAAATTAAGATCATCTCTGGTTTAATATCTTCTGATAGAATTACAAAGTTCATTTGTATATTCTATTCTATTGAAATGTGTCATGTATTATTTACCTCTGAACATATTTTCTTCATTATTAAAAACAACAAAGTCAAAAATCAGATCAAAGGTTCTCATTCATCTTTATTCAAAATCAAAATGTTGATTACAAGATCTATTTATTAGGAGTTATTAGCTCCTTAATACGATCAAGTACAATACTCATTTTCTCTTCATGAGCTTTTCGAACTTTTTTTGCTGCTTCAACAGCGACATTTTGTTCATCAAAAATAATAATAGCAGATTGGAGACGATTAACTTCTTCAATTTGTTCTGTCTGCATCTGCTCTCGCTTTTTTTGAAGAGTTTCACAGCGTTCGGCTTCAGAAATATAAACAGCAATGACCTCAGCTTGCTCTATTTCTATGACAGCAATTCGCTCTTGAAGACGAGCCAACTCCTCTTTCAATTTCTTCAGCTCTTCAGCTTTGGATGCTTTATCTTTCTCCAGAAGCTCTACTCTCTGACGAGTAGCTAATATTTCTTTACCCTTTTCTACTAATTTCTCAGAAGAAGAGGCGAGAAATGCTTCTAATGCAGCTTGCTGGGACTGGGCTTCATGCTCTAGTTGACTGATCTCAGCCACCGTTAAAGAATGAATGTCTTCCTTCTTAGTCTCCCAGTATTTTCGGATAGTTATTTCCAACTCATCCAGGAGATGTTCGAAGAAGATGCACTGAGATTCGCAACCAGCATATCGCAACGCCATGAGCGGGAAATTGATCATAGTTCGAAGCTCAGAGAAGGGCATAGCTTCGTCCTTCAAGAAACGCATGGAGTATGTATCCAGATATGAATAGATGATATCTGAATACATCCCCAGAGTTCTTGCCAGTCCCGTCTCGAACCCAGGAGTCGCTGTCATCATTGAAGAAGAAACTTGTATGTTTTCTATCCTGGGAACGGAGGTATGTGCTGCTGAAGAAGTTGGCAATTGTGAGCTTCCTTCATCAGCATCAGTCTGGACAAGTGGAACATGAGTTGAACTCATTGCTGCAGCAGTTCCTATTAGTCAAAGAAAAAAATAATCAGCATCTAAAGAAAAAAACAGTAAAAAAAATAGAATCTGAAATAAAATTCTACCAGGCTGAGGTTCATATTCGATATGATGAGGAAGTCTTGCGTCTTCTCGTAGCCGGTCCATGATGGTGTCCGACACCTGCTTCATGTGACTGCTTCCAGCTCCAGAATTACTGGGTTCTGGAGCGTTGTCTGGAGATTGAGCAGGTTCGGGGCTGAGTTCAATTCTGTTCCCTCTGACTTTATCTTCATCATAAGGAGTAGAAGTGCCAGCATGCCAGTCATCTCCTTCTTCAGCTTCTTCTTCTTCTTCAGACTCTTTTTCATCTCCAGCTTCAGGATGAATCTCTGATCCGGAGTCCATGATGTTCACATCTTCATCTATTCCTTGAGATGAATGAATCTCAGGAATAGTAATGATAGCAAGCTCAGTATCAACTGCCGGTTCAGTTTCCCCTGGAATATCAGTTCGAAGAATAATGTCTTTACAAACATTCTTCAACAAGTTATCAGCAGCTGGTAGCTCGGACGTTGGCACGTCTTCATCGCCTCTGGCCAAAGAAATATTTTCCTCAACCTGAGTTTCTGGAACTTTCGGTTGTTTCATAACCTCTGCCGGGGCTGGTTCTTCTTCAGAATATTCAATCTGGTCATCCAATGCCTGGATGACGCCCTCAGTCCCATGTTCAAAAGGGATCATCCTCATCTCTGAGGGTTCAGTAGCTACTCCACTTGTTGTCGGAGCAGTCGTTTCCTGAGCTCGAGTGGATTCTACCTCAGGCTGTTCAGCGAAAGTTGCTGGAAGATGAACATCATCAGATTCTGTTTTCTCAGTGGAAGCCGCTTCATTGATCTCTGGCAAGACTCCTCCACTCATAATCGTTTCCAAGAGTTCATTGCCCTTCATTTTTCCAACGGTCTTCTTGACATACCTGCCTCTCGACCTCCTTGTTATCAAAGGAGCATCGTATCCATCTGTATTTTCGTCTTTATCAGCAGCGTCATCTTCGTCAACTGAGATGCCACCTAAAGATGAAGTAGCAGTTACTGAGACCCCTTTCTTCTTCTTCTTAGATGTCTGAGACTTAGTACTCTTTTTGGAGACTGTCTCAGATTCATCACTTCTCTTCCTCTTAGAAAGGGATACAAATATGGGAGGAAGAACTTCATCAGGAAAATTTCCTTCCTGAAATAAGTCATATAGGGGCTCAACCTCCGCTGTCTCATCTTCAGGTTCCAGAGGAAATTGTTGAATAACAGTTTTCTTCTTCGACCTCTTTGTTGGGTCGTCTTCCGCAACAAAAGTCTTCAGATGGAAACTCGGCATGAAGGTGCTCGACGAAACATAGAAGCGAGCATATGTGTAAAGCATCTTCGTCCCCGTGCTGGATAAAGGATTAGGCATAGAAAATACAGCTTTTGTATCTCTAGCCGCGAAATATCTCCAGGCCCGAGCTCCGTCAATAAGCCCTCCACGAGCAGAAAGGCAGGTGGTAGCGTTCCCAACGTGAAGTTGGTCATATCCGAATTGCCTGGCAAATCGGCTAGGTAGATACGGCTCCAGATACGTCATTTCTTTATGACGGTATACTAGATGAGAGGGCCGAATTCTCTGCAACCACTGAAAGGCTATATCATCTAGCCTGTTCCCCATATCTCCGTCCATCATATTCAAGGTCATGCTTTCATAACCCAATGGTGGAGGGACACATTGAATGGATCAATGTGACGCTCGATTCAAGACATTTCTGCATTCTGGAGGTGTGAACCTTCCAGAAAGTCTCTCCAGAGTACTTCTCCAGAAAAAGACTGCCACTCCCTCCTGCTCCCGGAGGTATCAGGCCGTCATGATGGAGGAGGAGCCAACCATATAGATATGTGAAGGGCATCTCTATCCGTGGGAATTCCTCAGTCATCCTCCTCTGATCAGATAGCATGTTGGTTACAAAATTCCGAAGACCTGCGTTCAGCTTACAGGTCATCGCTGATAATAAGTCTAGCTTGTAACCATACATAAGGTGCACCGCTGCAAAGATAACGCCTCTATGTATCCTGTCCAAAGAGCTGGAGCCAGGAACGATGAATCTTCTTAACCAAAGAGATAGGAATCCGGCCAAATGACCGTTCCTTGACAGAATCTTTCCACTCTGTCTCACATACGAACTGAAGGTGGTTCCAGCTTTGAACTCATACCAGTCTTCAGTGATCGTGAAATCCTTGCAGTCATATTTCTCCAGCAGATAAATGATTTCACTCTCAGAGAGAGGCTTGAAGTTGCTAATCTGGTACCATCTCTTCTCGTTTATCTTCTTCTCATCCTTTTCACGGTTCATAAAAAGGTAGGACATCTATTTCTGAATGTGGTTGCCGGCTTCATCTTTAGAACTCTTGTAATACAGAGTACATGTGCCAAAATGGCACATCATCTCTTCAAATAGATGTACCATCTCTGGGTTCTTCTCCGACAAAAAGTTCAGCTCTTCTGTCGTAGGCACATACTCCTCATACGGCAGTGAGCCTGAAGGCAGATGCGAGATGTATTCCATCTCATGAAGGGCAAAGCCCATCTCCCCTTTAGTAGTCATAAATGTTCCCGTCCTGTGGGTTATACCTCTCAACCAAGGCCAGGAACAGAAAGGGGTTGGGCCTGAAGCCATAGGATGAATTGACGACTGCGTCATAAAGGTTTATCTTCTTCAGCTCAGTCTCAAAATTCTCCAAAGCCCAGTGGACCAAAGTCCTCCACCTCACGTTCTCCTGATTCATTAAGCCGTTCATCCTCGACGTTGAATCGGTGGGGTAGAAAGCATTTTTGTTTGCCATGAATTCATTTATGAAAACAGGCGTTCTGAATGGCATCAATATCGATGAGTCTTCAGGTGGTATACATCCCGGCTTCAAACCCCGAAACACGGATACATGATTCTCTGGGGAACTGAAGAATCCCTCCTTCCTGTAAATGATACGGCTCGCATTCGCCTGCTGATATTCTGTTAAATGCCAGGACATCTTTCTGGGATAACTGGCATGCATGAACTTCATGATAGATAGGCCCCTGGAAACTTTCGGCCAGTACATGGGTTGTTTCGCATCACCTTCGAAATAAAAGCACACCTTCTCTCTGATGCCCTTCGGTTGTGATTTCTGTGCTATCGCATCCCCGAACAGAAATGCTGGTTTCTTGTGGGACACCAAATCAAGACTCTGAAAGGGTTGACCATTCATCAGACAAAGTAGAGTTGTATGATCTTGATTTGCCAACAATGACAGTCTGGCTTCTGGAAGGTCAAACTGAGGAAAGTGCACATGAGATAAATCATGTTTAAATGAAAAACTCAAGTGCCCTTCATAATCTGCCTCTTCACTTCGGATGTTCACTACAGAAAATCAAAGAAGACAAGGTCAGATATGTATGTCTATAAGCTTTATGCGTGTATAGCAGTATTTGAAGGAAACTTCAAAAGTCACGCAGACTTCAGACAGATATACTTTCAAGATACGCTGAATGAATTATTCACGCAGGTGATTAATTCACGCAAAGTTCAGACAAACTAGAATGAAAGTCACGCATCATTGTCAGAATCATATTGAAGTGAAAATGACAAAATATACGCTGACAGATCGAGACTAATCTATCCAGAGGATGACTCTCATGAAAGCTGCATGAATAATTCAACATTGACATCTTTGCCAACATTTGAAAAATCACGCAGAGTCATGAAAGCTGTGTGAATAATTCAACATTGACATCTCTGCCAACATATGAAAAATCACGCAGAGTCATCATGAAAGCTGCGTGACTATTTCAACATTGACATTTCTGTCAATATGTGAAAAATCACGCAGAGTCATCATGAGAGCTGCGTGGATTATTCAACATTGTCATCTCTGTCAACATGTGAAAAATTACGCAGAGTCATGAGAGCTATGCTCATTTGCGTGAAACACAGAGCTTCGTAAACACGAAGATGTGAAGTATGGCTGACCCTAAAGAGAGGGCATACTTTATTAATATCCTTTGTCCTAAAGAGGGGAGGATATATTTCTGAAGTTCATTATTTGTTTTATGAATCCTAAAAAAATTCTATGTGGAGTTCATCTTCATCAAAATCATCTTCATCAAGTCATCTTCAACAGTTCGTATCCCCCCATCACTTATGCTGCATAGGAGGATGCGTGACTTCACGTCGAGGGAGTCTGTCAGTGGTGGCACGCGAGGAAGTCGCAGGAGCTTTCCCCTTGGCCTGAGAGTCGGTTTTCTTGGGAGCCATTGTTGCTGAAAAGGGGAAGAAGAAGTCGGAGAAGATGAAGTTCGTCGGGGAAGATGAAGTTTCTCTTCTGTGGATTCTCTCTCTAAAGCAAGTAAAGAAGAAAAGAAGTGATTTATGGCTTATTTATAGGCTCATGAAGAATTCCAAACGGCTACATCATTATTTGCCTCGATTTAGGAGCTTGATACGGGATCCTAACTGCACAGAATCCCAACAGTCCAATCATTTAGGAGTAAATCTCTCTTTAAAGTCATCTCAGCGTGACTAAATTTATTTTATCATCTCAATTTCAAAGTATTTCGAAATAATTTATCATTTTTCGAAAACTTTGAAGGGAGTTTTGTAGGCCTCAAAAAAATGAAAGTCACGCTGAGTTGATCAGAACAAAGCCTAAAAGTCACGCTGAGTTGATCAGGACAAATTCTAAAAGTCACGCTGAGTTGATCAAGACAATGTTTAAAAGTCACGCTGAGAGACAGCTCATCATTTGTCAGAGTGTCATTATGACTGACAGCACGACAGTAAAAGAATATCTCCTCGCGTGCCACGTATGCACGGAACTCGAGAGATCACAGCCGACTATTGCGTGACTTTCGAAATTTTCTTCAACAAGACTCAGCCTTCATCAAGTTGGCGTACCAAAAGAGCTTATTGTCATTAAATGCGACTGACAAAAGGCAATCAATGTCAGAGATTTTGTGTCAGTTGAGGCACGTCGAATCAAGACAGCTGGCCGTTCTGACTCAAGTCTGCGTATATTTTGAAGCTTTCTGGCCCAAGTCTGCGTGGATTCTGAAGCTTTCTGCCCCAAGTCTGCGTGGATTCTGAAGCTTTCTGCCCCAAGTCTGCGTGGATTCTGAAGCTTTCTGCCCCAAGTCTGCATGGATTCTGAAGCTTTCTTCCCCAAGTCTGCGTAGATTCTGAAGCTTTCTGCACCAAAGTCTGCATGGATTTTGTCCTCAACAAGCCTGCATAGATTTCATCAAATTGGATTATGTGACAGCCATGCCACCAATCTCTCGCCTGCGTGTCCTGTAACTTGCATACGACTCATGCATGATTGCCATGTGTCCAACAGTTACAGGCCACGTCCAGTAACTGCTCATAACTTTGCATATGTTAAATCCTGCGTAATTTTTAACTATGCACAGGTTGTGAAGACAGTTATCTTTTCAGTTATTTTTGACTCTATAAATAGAGTTCTTTTCTCATTCATTGTACAGATACATAGCTATCTAAATTGCTGTTGAAATTTTGAGCTTTTCTTCTTCGCATCGTCCAAGGGATAAAGCGATCGTCTTCTAGATCGGATTCCTACAGTTGTAATTTTCCCAGAAACATAATAAATAAAGTGAATTTATTTATGGAAAACAATTGATGGCTAAATTTTTCTTATCTTTGTGGTTGTTCTGACGACCACCACTGTTGGTTGTAGAATGTTCATCTTTTTCAAGATTAAGAATCTGGATGCCTAGTTGTCTAAACTTGTTAGCACTGTCTTCGACTGCCCTGGCACTTATTATGAAGGAGGCCCAGACTTGGAACTGCGTGGGTCTAGTCCACATGCTGATTATAGGTAACAAGTTTGATTTATATATATCTATAGTCAGTGCATCTGGAGTACCCAGAGGCATTTTGAGTGCCTCACGATGGAAGATCTCGATAAAATGTTCAGCAGTTTCATTAGGCCGTTGTTTGATTTTGATGAGGGCCGACATGGTCATGTCGTCTGTTTCCCTCATAGAATCATTCCAGGAACATTTGCTTGAATCCTGCAAAGATGTTATGCAACCATCTGGCAAACTACGATACCATTCATAAGCCGTACCCGCCAAGCACCCGACGAATACTCTAGTGAGTAGAGCATCGTTCGGTTGGAGTTGATCAGTCATTACCTCGAAGTAATTGAGATACTGACTCGGAGATGAGCTACTGTCAAACAACATAATAGTCGGTGGCTTGTACTTAGGTGGAAACAGAACTTCCTTCCACTCTATAGGGTAAGGTTGCTTGATCCCTAGCTTCTGTAGGTCATCCTTCTGCTTGAAGGCTTCAAACTAGTTACGCAAAAGCTTTACTGCCTCCACGAGATCTTTCGAGGCTTGGGAAGCAGTAGACAGATTCGATGTGTTAGGAGGCGGAACTGAATGATAAGCACCACACCCAGTACCAGATTGACTTGGAGTAGCCTGAGCGGGTGTAGTAGCATTGTAGGGAGATTGCACCCCAGATCAGTAATGACAGGGGTAGATACGGCTACATGTTCTTCGGTTGGAATTGGATTCGTAACCGGTGGAACAGTATGTTGTGCTACGATCACAGCATGCATACTTGCAACCATTTCAGCCATGGTTTTCAAGTTAGTCTCTAATGCAGCAATTCTCTGTTCTTGACTGCCGGAGCCGGACGTATCTTGTTCTTCATTAGTGATATAGGTAGTCACTTCTCTGGCTATCGATGATGAGCTGGTGGAAAAGATAGTCCGCTCAGAGCTCTCACTATCGGCGTCAAAGTCATGCAGGGAACTACCCCTAGGATGAAGAGTGGTAAATTTCCTTTGATCGAAGAAATTTTGGTCAGAATCAGGAAGATTCCTTTGACCGATTATTTCTTAGTCGGAACGAAGATTCCTTTGATCGAGTAGGTCTCGGCTTCTTGATCTGGTATTTTGGTAGACTCCTTCACCGGGGTTACGGATACGATCATGGTATTACTGATTGGGATCGCGGAATGCATTACGTCTTGGACGTTTTCTACCTCCAGTACTTTGGGACATCATGTTGATCGAAGCATATTACAATTCATCTTTGCCATCCATAATGAGTTGAAGAGTCCGAGTGTAGTTCAAACGGTCGAAGACAGACCGTTTTGCTGATTGATAGCAACATTGGATCACTACTTCATGATGACGATTACAGTGATGCTGTCACTACCACATTTCTAGTATGGGGGTATTTTGGTCATTTTTTTGAATTTTTGGGATTTATTTGGAATTATTGTGAATTATTAGAATTTATTGGAATTTATGTGATTTTAATATTTATTAATTTAATTGATAAGTGGTATGTTGATTTGAGACTAGTTTGGACCTTATAGACTAGCCTAGAACTTAAACTTAGCTATGGTGACTTGGTTAGCATGATAGGGTCTTAGTCTAACTTAAGTTAAACTAATTTAAGTCATTTAGAATCAAGTTGTAATAGGTGGAATAGTGATTTAGAACCATGACTTATGATTTAAGGACTTAAGCCCATAACTCATGTAACTTAGCCCATAGCCCATCACTAACCCTAACCCACTATGGTCGGCCAAGCATTGGTATCCCCCCTATAAATACTCTCCTCCATTTAGGGCTAGCCTCTTTTAGGAAAGATCAAGTTTAAGAAGAGGTATTTTTTCAACTTCATTAATTCATAGAAAATTCATTTTAATTCTTTTTTCCTTCAAATTAATTGCATTAGATTCTAAATCACCTATACTTGCTGTCCATGGTGTTAAATCTCAACTTTGGGACAATTTGGAGCTATTTGGTAGCAAGGAGAACCCCCCCCTATTGAAGCTTTCCTTGTGTTTTGACACCAGTAGGTAAAACCATCTAAACACTATTAAATTCCAGTTTTCTTTGCATATTTGGAAAGCCCTAGGTCTACCCTGACTGTAGGTATAGCTTAACCTAAGTTTCGTGTCCATTTCGTGTCCTAAATGGACACGTATCAGTCCCTACATGTAGGTGTTTGATGAAATGCCCCAAAGGGCATTTCGATTTGATTTTTGGATTGTTTTTTAATAGGAATTTAGATCTAGATGTGGGTTGATGTTTTCCAGAGGTCTGAGTTTAAATTCGTGTCGTATCGTGTCGGGATCTGGACACGAACACGTGCATTCCAGCCGCACGCACTGTCCTGCTATTTGAAGGGTCGTACTCGTTGGACACGGCGACTCAGGTCATGCCACTTGGCGTGGGCCAAGAGGCAATGACTGACACGAGGTCCTCCAAGTTGGAGACGCTATCGTGTCGTGTCGGACAAGTTTTTCAGCCCGCACTAGGTTTTGCACTGACTGTTCAGTCGATATATCGCGTTCTGATACGCGTGTTTGGACACGTCTATACGACTCGATACGGCGGTGCAGGGTGCCATGTAGATAGCCCTACGTGGGGCGAACCTAGAGGCACGAGCACGAGGCCAGTGTCGCGTCGTGTCGCGAGCATAAGGCCTCGTACTCACTGCACGACACTGTTTTCTGTGTATTGTCCAGTTATTTGATTCAGTGTTATTTTCCAGTCTAAATTGTTAAATTATGATTTAAATGCTAGATTAGATTCCTAGACATAATTGTTAGTATATATTAGTTGATAATTACTTATTAGAATAGGTTGTTTGTTTGAGGAATGAGAATTGGGCATGGGAATGGACTGTTGGCTGATACGCAGTCCAATCTTAAACCTGAGACTTGAACCCTATTTAAATCCTTTTAATCTAATATGTTCAGTTATCAAATGAATCCTACAAGTGTATTAACCCCTGTTAAGTTCGAAATTTCATTTAGATTAGATTTTGTGATGTGGAAAGGGATTTTGGAATTTGAGTTAGCTCGAATGTATTAACTGATACATTGGTGATTTGGGTTTCAGTTCTATTGATTAAACTGAAATATGAATGTTAGTTCTCACAAATATGAGGATTGGTTTCCTTTCTTTCCCTTTTAACTGAAGTGGAGTTGAAAGTTAACTTTTAATTGATTATGATTCAAATGTGCATTTCCCTTAAAACCTGGGAATGATTTCCCTTCACTGATCACAGCTTTCACTCACTGATTTCCTATACCTGAGAGAACAACATTGGTTCCCTGTTTTACTGAACACAGGCCATACACTCACACAGGTTTCCTAGTTCACTCTTCTCTTGGATACACACAAATTGTCTAACACACATGACTACCCATGTATAATCTACACCGTCATTGGTTGAACTCATAAATCTGAGTTTTAGTTTTAGGTTAACTGTCATGTGGGTTCACTATTTTCCCTCACTGAACACCCACACTGTTCTCACACAGTGACACTCCTCTCACCCTTCACTGTTTTCCTATGCAACCTACACACGCACACTCACTTGTATACACACACACACACACACATTGCCTTCCCTCTCTCTATATACACATGAATGTGTACATATAATATATATATATATATATATATATATATATATATATATATATATATATATATCTATATATGTATGTATCTATTATAGATACTTGTGAATAGTATGTATAATATATACATGTATAATATATATATGTGTAATGCATTAAGCCTATATGTATGTATGATGAATACCTATACATATGCTTGTATATATAGGTATATGTATATGAGTATTTATGTCTAAATGTATAGGCCTATTGGGTATGTAATGTATGCTAATATATATGTGGATATATATATATGCTAAGAAATGTGTGCCTATAGGTAATGTGTAATGACTTGGACAGTTTGTATAGGTTGTATGGACTTGATAGACTAGTATAGGCTAGTTTAGCCTTGATTAGACTAATATAGACTTGATAGGCCTAATTTAGACTTGTTAGACCTAGTTTGACCATAGTTGACCTAGTTTGACTTCTAGGGTTGACCAGAGTTGACCAAGAGTTGACTTTGGCATAGATTGACCTAGATTCATTTAAAATGCATTGAATTGCATCTTGTTATCATTTTAGACTTGTTGTGACTTGTGCTGTTCTGATTAGGAGCCAGACACCTCTCCTCAGACAGTACATTTCTCTCGGACACTCAGATACCAGGCGAGTACTGTAGGACCGATTGTAGGAACGAGTTGTAAAGCGTAATACTCTAGAGGGGGATGAATAGAGTAGGCAGCGAAAATTAACTATTTAAAAATGTTAGTAATAAGATCACAGATAATATATCACAGATATGTAAATAAAAAGTAGAGAGTAGAGAGCAAACACAAACACAAGGATGTATACTGGTTTTCCTCTTGTGAGGACTAGTCCAGTCGGAAGAACTCTATCTTCCAGTTGAATCCACTATGGAAAATCACCATAAGTTTTCATCCGAAGTTCTTGCAACTTCTACAACGCGAGCTTTGATCCGAAGTACTCGACCAACTTCAATTGTGAAGTGTGTACCTTCAATCAAGCCTCTGATTACAATCACTCTGAAACTTCTAGACCGTACCGCACTGGCAAATCGACTAGAGGATTGTAACTGGCTTGGGATTTAAAAATGAATAGCTCAGAATACTTTGGAAGAAGTAGTAGGCTTATAGAGAAGAGATATGAAAGTGAATGGGTGAGTTAAAATGATCGAAATCCTTCTCCATTTATAGTTTTTCCAAAGGCAGAATTCTGACAGAATTCGGGCAGAATTCGGGCAGAACTCTATGAGAAAATCTCGTTGGGATCCGTAACTGCAGGAAGACCAAGTTCAAAAAGCAACGTTCACTAACCGAACTCTGGCCGAACTCTGGCCGAATTTTGGCCGAACTCTGGCCGAATTCTGTCCGAGTTCTGTTAGGGTTTTTGAAAAAAGGTTTTGGGCTTTTTGAAAAGTCAAGCAGTTATGAAGTATTTTGGGCTTTTGTAAGTGGGCTTGTTTTCAAAATGAAAGGGTATTTTGAAAATATTTCTTGGGTAGCCTATTTGCCAGTACGATGCAGTGTACATCGTATTCCTAGACTCAATAAATATAAAAAATACATTGATGAAATAGGAAAACCAAGAGCCCTTTGATGACGCCTTTCTTCAAATATTTGAGCAGACTTAAAGACGTCTTTTTCACTGACGACAATCGTCCAAAGATAAACAGATCTGAAAATCTGAATACCTTTCGGGGGTTTCGCCCCCGAACCCCTGACGGGGGGCGCTGCCCCTCGACCCCTGTCCGCTGACCGGGCAGCGGAACCCCCGATACGAGGCTCCGGATAGGTCGTTAGGCGGTTCAGAGAAATCTTCTTGTATAACGCCATCTTTGGCCCATCAATAATACTTCATTGCATATATCCTGGTTTGATCATGTTTGATCATGCTTACTGCATGTCTATAAGAACATATTAGACAAACAGAATAATATGATACAAGCATAGCAATATGATATAGAAAACATTTAGGACAATGCTAATATTAATACAATGCTAAGTTTAAGTAGCAACATGATAGTGATTACATGAATATTAATGATGTCATTATGTTAAACTTAATTGATTAGCCATATTCAAAAACATGATATAATCATTGGGCTAACAATCTCCCTTTTTTTGATTATGGTAAATCCTTTAAGTTTAATATATATATACAATAGATACATGTATCACTAATAAACACATAATACTAGAATATTGTGTGCTAACTTAAACTTATTTCTCACTTAAACTTATTTCTCCCCTTTGACATGATCAAAAAGAAGCTCCCCCGTAATTAGAGCTAAAATGAACTCAAGCATAAGTAAAGGAGAAAAGCAAAAATAATCAAGAAGTAGGAGAACTGTGTAACAAGTTTAGAAAATTGCATAACTAACATAGTTGGTTGAACGTAAACATAGAACATTGAAATCAAGCAATAAATAGTTTACCAACTAGAAATCCAAAAATGAAATATGTTTTGAATGTCATTTGACCAAAAAAAAAAAATCAATATAGTAGGAATCAATCATTGGTCATAAATAAATCATGAGGAATAAAATTTCGCAGATCTAGTTTATACCATAAAAATTTAAGAATATAATGAGACTTTTAACAATGATCTCAAAAAAAATATGATTCATAATTTGCCCATACAAATTAGTGAATCAATTCCATAAAGAGTATAATCATCGAAAAAGAAATCAAAAGACGTATACTAGAATCTATGCAAAATCTATACCAAAGTTCATGCATTTGAATTCAATTACCTTAGCATGATATATATCCATCAGATAAACATGAAGATAATGAAGACAAAATACTTGAGAAGGAGAAATTAAGTCGACTTGAATGCTCCCCCACAAAGTATGATCAGTCTAAATATAGATAATCATGAACTTTGAGATAAAATCTCAATAAAAAATGCCAAAAGTAATTTTAAACTTAATTAAATAAGGATAATTAAATATATATTTGGCAAGATAACTTTTAAAAATTCGAATGAGAGAATTAAAAATAAATAATAATAATCATATATTCTCTCATCTAATACAAATCCAAATATCATGAACAACTCAACAAGATATGTTAGGTAAAAAAAAATATGCCCATGATGAACTAGCTATACCACATATTAAGGGCATAAAATAATTGAAACAATTAATTTGCTCCCCCTTAAAATATGCGTATATAGTTCAAAAATAATTTATATGCATAAAATAGATAAAAAAAATAATCACAAGATCTAAGGGATATTCAAGATATGCATCTTTTCTTTTCTTTGATCAAATGCATATAAAATTCCAAACTCAAAACAAATATCATCTTTAGGCAAATAAAAGAAATCCAATGAATAAATGCTTAAAGATGAACAAACAAAATATATATCCAATATATATATAAAAGAAATATTTTAAGACATTAAAAGATTTTGAAAACTGTCTTTAATAATAACATTTGAGTACCTGACAGGTTCAATAAATCAAAAAGAAATCAAAAAGACTTTTCAAAAAAAAAAATGTAGAATCTATTATGAAAAACTGTCTTAGTAAATGTTCGAATGCGTCCTTTTAGTCCTTAGACTGAAAGCTGGCGATCCGAATCACAAAAACAATTTTAATAAAAGAATCCATAAATCATAAATAAATCCATTTGAACAAATAAACATAACTAGATATATGTCCAAAGAAAAGTGTATTCTAGATATATAGCATGTCAAGGGGATAATTGACTTAAAACAATTAACTGCTCCACCTTTACATGGCTATATCCAAAAATAATAATATTGACAAAAAATTAAAAAAAATTCATAGGCATATTTCCAGAAGTAGAAAACTAATTCAAAAATATTAGGTCTTCTTATCAAAGTTCATTTCTTCCCTTTTAAAGCCTTAGCACGGTGTCCACCTGACAACCGTAAGGTTTAAAGAAAAAAAACGCTTTGAGAGAGAGATTCAATATGCATGACTTCTCCCCTACAAAGAGTTACTGTTGTAGACAGTAAGTAACTTGAACAAAAAGATAATAATATAAAACTCAAAATCATTAAATATTACATAAGTTAAAGACGAAATCACAAGACCATAATATTCAATGAGTAGTCACAAGATCATTAAGTCTAAATATCGAAAAGTGTGACAGAAAAGAATATAGCAAAAGATGACAAACATTAACCTATGGAACAACAATGTATGTTACCTTTTGTAAAAAAAATATCATTAAATAATATTATCCATCAAGTTAAAATTCAAAATCCATCAGAAAATAATTACAACTAGATCTCAATAAATCTTTAGTTTATAAAGCGTTGATCAATCTTGGGTTAGCTGTAGAGGTACTTTCCCAGCTAACGGAGGTTCACCGGGGAACACTTAAGTACCGCTTCGCTTCGACCGTAGTCGTGGTGACAGACAGACCTTTTGTGGGCTTGTACCCAAAACAAATCTCTTCTTTAATAACCGAGGATTTAAGAAAAATTAGTACAATATGAAATAAAAATTATATTCTATGGACTTAAAAATCTTAGAACAATGTAACATACGGTATAAGATGTATCAAATACATTAATCCATATGTGCTACAAAATTATTGGGTAATAATAAAATATAAAATATTTATAAATCAAAATGTAGGACCTAGATAAGTTGATGTATTCTGGAACCTAGGGGACTGGGTTCAGTATCTTGGATCCAGAACTAGACGATAGTTGCAAGTACACCTTAATAAATCTTAAGTCTATAAAGTATTGATCACTTCGGGTTAGCTGTAGGGGCCGGTTCCCAGGTAGCGGTAGTCCGAAGACTAGTGCACCGTGTCGCTTCAGGCTATTTACACCTGTATGACAGAAGGACCCTTTTGGCTTGTTCCTAAAATAATTTCTACTCTTAAGAACTTAGATTCAAAGGAATATATGCAGTATCATCGAACATCGTCGAAATCCAGAATCCCTAAAAGTAAATACCGAAGGAATGGTTTATCAAGATCAAGATATTAAAAATATCATGTATCCAAAATGTCAACCAAAAAGCCAAGAAAATATACATCATTAAAAGAGGCTTTAAGGAAGAAGCTAATAAATTTTTCCAAAGTAATCAATAGCTAAAGTATGAGATAAGCACAAGTTTGAAACTACTTTTTAAATAAAATAATATAGAACTCGAACTTAACTCATATATCCCCATAAAGATATTTATACAAAAATATAAGAAACATGAGCAATATGTAAATGAAAATAAATTATTCATGTATCCTTAATAAACATAAAATAAATATCATAAGATCAAAAACATGCATAAATAAACTTTATCAGACAAAGATGTAATTGATTCTTAAGAAATTAATCAAAATAAAATTTGAGAATCAATAGTGAATATATTATGCAAGCACAAGGTTAACATAAAAATATATGCATATACTTTTCAAGTAAATAGAAGACTTGTGCTAAACATACATACTCACAAAATACCAATCAAAGTAAATACGACATGTTAAATCGGTAAGAAGTGACCATTAAAAATATCAAAGACGAAAAGTCAAAGCATATTCACCAAAACAAAATTAAGCTCCTATGCATGCTTCAAGAATAAAGATTAAAAGTAAAAAGCATATATAGACAAATGTGTCACACTAATAGAAAATAAAATATTATATAGTGTGAACTGAAGCTAGGATAATGTCTCACATTGATTCAAACAAGAAACAATTAAAAGATATCAATGAGATCTAATAGCAGGACATCAGTAAAAACATGCTAGATATTAAAAACTATTTAAAAAGCATGTTACCGAAGTGGTTCTAGTGACCACACTTCTGTTGGTGCAATTACTTGGAAGATGACCTTTGTAGCTTTGCAATCACCAACATGTTCCATGGTTCTATTTGACATGAGAAGCTTCACCTGCAATATTAGGTGAAGACTTTGGTATCCAATATTTGGATCCACATTTGTTAGCTTTTGGAACCCATTTGCACAAGTTCATATCAACAAGTTTTCTAATCTGACAACGATTAGAAACGTGTCCATTCAAACCACAATAATGACAGAAAGAATTAACATTAGTACTATGTGCAGCAGTATGAGAACGTGCAGTAGTGTGGTATGATCTTCGTGGATACTTGTAATAGAAAGCATGGTTGTGTGAAGATTTAGCTTTGCTTGCTTCCTTTGTAAAAGATCTGACGTGTGTGACTTTGTGAAGTGCTACGAGTCTTGTGTTAGACTGAGTCGTAGGTTGTACTACCTGCTTTCCCAGTCTAATCTCTAACTTTTTAGAGTTAGCACAGATCTCATCATACTTAGCAGAAAGAGCATCAATTCTACATGAAGTAATAGAATACTTCTTCTTTTCTGATTCTAATTCCTCCTTAAGTTTAGCATTTTCTTGAGTGCTTTTCTCAATGCAATCAAGTGCCTCATGCAATCTAAACTTCAGTATAGAAATCTCAGTAGAATTATCAGAAGGAGAAGTATTTCTTGCATCATTCAATAAGCAAGTAAGATTTTCATTCTCATGCTTATAGGATAGAATATCCTTTCTAGCTTGCTTATACTTATCTAATACTTTCTTGTGTTCTTCTAACAGATCACTGAAAGCATCAGATAAATCATCATAAGAAAATTCACTCTCTTCAAAAGAATTGTTTTGTACCTCGTTTGATAATGCCATTGAGCATAAATTTGTAGCTTGACGAGGTCTCTCTTCTTCTTCTTCTTCTTCTTCTTCTTCTTCTTCTTCTTCTTCCTCAGAATCTGTTGCTTCGTATTCACACCATATGCTCGTGCTAGTGTACTTGTGAGACGATGATCTTCCTTCATTTGATTGTTCGTTGTGACTCTCCTTTCTTGTAGTAGTACAATCTTCTTGGATGTGGTCTATCTTCTTGTAGTTGTCACATACAAGCTCTTCTTTGTATAGGGGATTGTGTTGTACCTTAAATCCCAATTCCATTATGCACATATTTGCATCATTATGAAGACTATCTTTCTCTCTGGAGTTGCTAGCTTTGCTTTCATACCTGCACTCATAAGTAGCTTCAAGAACTTTCCAAATTTTATGAGATGTTGTGCAAGTAGAAATAAGATTGAATACATTTGTGTCTATAGTACAATAAAACATATGCATAGCTTTTGCATCAAGGCTAGCTAACTTCTTCTCTTCCTCCGTGTAACTATAATAAGGCTTGTTGATTATAGAGGATGTGAGAATAGAAGTGATAGTAGGCTTCTTGTAGCCGGTGACAACAATTGACCATAAGTCAAAATCTAGAGACTTCAAGTAGAAGCTCATCCGTGTCTTCCAATAGCTATAGTTTGTTCCATCAAATAGTGGGAGTCTATTTGAGGATTGCTCTTCAGTTGTGAAGTACATACTTGCCATATGTGATATAGTGATCTATGTAACAGCAGTTATAAATATGAATATAATAGCAGTGTTACCTTGCTTTACCTGTATAACCCGCTCTGATACCAATTGTAGGACTGATTGTAGGAACGAGTTGTAAAGCGTAATACTCTAGAGGGGGGTGAATAGAGTAGGCAGCAGAAATTAACTATTTAAAAATGTTAGTAACAAGATCACAGATAATATATCACAGATATGTAAATAAAAAGTAGAGAGTAGAGAGTAAACGCAAACACAAGGATGTATACTGGTTTCCCTATGGTGAGGACTAGTCCAGTCGGAAGAACTCTAGCTTCCAGTTGAATCCACTATGGAAAATCACCACAAGTTTTCATTCGAAGTTCTTGCAACTTCTACAACGCGAGCTTTGATCCGAAGTACTCGACCAACTTCAATTGTGAAGTGTGTACCTTCAATCAAGCCTCTGATTACAATCACTCTGAAACTTCTAGACCATACCGTACTGGCAAATCGACTAGAGGATTGTAACTGGCTTGGAATTTGAAAATGAATAGCTCATGAGAATACTTTGGAAGAAGTAGTAGGCTTATAGAGAAGAGATATGAAAGTGAATGAGTGAGTTAAAATAATCGAAATCCTTCTCTATTTATGGTTTTTCCAAAGGCAGAATTCTGACAGAATTCTGGCAGAATTCGGGCAGAACTCTATGAGAAAATCTCGTTGGGATCCGTAACTGCGGGAAGACCAAGTTCAAAAAGCAACGTTCACTAACCGAACTCTGGCCGAACTCTGACCGAATTCTGGCTGAACTCTGGCCGAATTCTGTCCGAGTTCTGTTAAGGTTTTTGAAAAAAGGTTTTGGGCTTTTTGAAAAGTCAAGCAGTTAGGAAGTATTTTGGGCTTTTGTAAGTGGGCTTGTTTTCAAAATGAAAGGGTATTTTGAAAACGTTTCTTGGGTAGCCTATTTGCCAGTACGATGCAGTGTACATCGTATTCCTAGACTCAATAAATATGAAAATACATTGATGAAATAGGAAAACTAAGAGCCCTTTGATGACGCCTTTTTTCAAATATTTGAGCAGACTTGAAGACATCTTTTTTACTGACGGCAATCGTCCAAAGATAAATAGATCTGAAAATCTGAATATCTTTCGGGGGTTTCGCCCCCGAACCCCTGACGGAGGGCGCTGTCCCCTCGACCCCTGTCCGCTGACTGGGCAGCGGAACCCCCGATACGAGGCCCCGGATAGGTCGTTAGGCGGTTCAGAGAAATCTTCTTGTATAACGCCGTCTTTGGCCCATCAATAATACTTCATTGCATATGTCCTGGTTTGATCATGTTTGATAATGCTTACTGCATATCTATAAGAACATGTTAGACAAACAGAATAATATGATACAAGCATAGCAATATGATATAGAAAACATTTAGGACAATGCTAATATTAAGACAATGCTAAGTTTAAGTAGCAACATGATAGTGATTACATGAATATTAGTGATGTCATTATGTTAAACTTAATTGATTAGTCATATTCAAAAACATGATATAATCATTAGGCTAACAAGTACATTCTCTGATCATTTCATATCTTGTTTAGAATTATTTTCCTGCTTTAAATTACTTTACTTGATACTGTCACGTTGGTCACACGGATTAGTACTATATGGATCCCTTCTTGAGATGTTATCCCTTCAGGGAGCATCGGATACTATATGTTCTGTGCGTTTCACTTACATGGTGTATCACTATGCTTCATGGTTCATTGAATCACTTGTGACATGTACTCTCATGATCACAGAGTCTTCCTTGAATCCCCCATTTATTGGGCTTTCCTAGAATCCCCATTTATGGGACTATCATGTACCATCCTTCGGGGGCCGTTACATTAACCTTAACATAACCTGGCTGGATCCTTGTGTATTGATTGGGGTACGGGGGAGTAAAAATAGACATGTGAATAATATCCAAGTAGTGTAGCATCAAAATCATTCCATAGTATAGCATCAGAATCATCCTATTCCATTTACATGTCTATATTGTACTCTGACTCACTAGCCACTGGTAGTTCTTTACTTATAGTAGATATTTCTATTACAGTTCTCTCTCTCTCTCTGTTTACATACTGTATTTCTTTCAGTTCCTGTATTTTACTTTACTGCATGATTATATTTTCTAACCTGCTATGAACTGTTGAGATGTATTGTGCTCGCTCCTGTCCTGACTGAACCTGTTGAAAATATTACAGAGGACGAGGAGGAGGCCTGTGTGGATACCTTCTACGGGACAGCCCTAGACGACACTTGTGAGCTGGACTCTCAGGAGGTCCCAGCTCTAGCTGATGACTTTACCCCTACTGCCTAGACTAGTTTTGTTAGGCTTTATCTTACTTATATTGTCTTGAGACTAGCTTAGTTAGGCTTTATTTCTGTCATTGAGATCTGTATTGTATATATTCTTTCATACTCTGTAGTTGAGACCTTGTATTTCTAGATGCTTGCTGAGATGTTATCTTAGACTCTTCTGATCATCTGTATTTCTTTGAGTTCTATATCATATCGTGCTTCATCTTCCTTAGTTGTGATTGAGTTTACATTCTGCTATGTCACCCCCATTCGGGGAGTATAAACTGCTTAGAATTATATTGTTAGATGTTGTGACCTAGGACAGCGTTCTACCGCCGACTCTGCGGCGTAGGCTGGACGTACCCACTTCTCGTGCCCTTACTCTAGGGTGCGGGTCGTGACACATTTTTAGTGGTGGCCCATGCAGGTCTAGACTAGAAGTGTAGTGGTATTCGAACTAGGGTATCACTACAGCCTGCAGTAGGATATAGGACATTAGTTTTCCAGGTACTCAATCACATTAGGAAAAACTCTTTTATTGCCATCTAAATCCTTATTGTCAACTGATTTCTTTTGAATTTTAACTGTCCGTCTTTGTTATATCGCTTCTTTCACAGAAATTGATACTCTTGTTGGTCTGTCTTCAGGATGGTGGAGACGCGATCGCAGCGTACCATTCATGGGAATGCTGTAGAGGGGACTGCTACCTCTCAGCCAGTTCAACAGGGACAGGAAACTGAAGCTCCTGCCACCTCTGCTCGTATTGGGACTCCAGCAGCAGCAGCAGGGGGTATGCCTCCACCGGCTCGGAGACAGGACCCAGTCATCATAGAGATGCCTTTCTAGCAGCCGCCGCCTACGGGATATGTGGATGCGGCACAGATGTTCGCCTACTTCCAGCAGTTTATGGACCGACAGCAGGCCCGACAGGACAAGGGCATGGAGTTGGCCCTTACGACAGTCGCAGCTCGACCAGTGGTCCAGCAGCCGAGGACACCTGGGATAGAGCAGTTCCAGAAGATGAGCCCCAGAGACTTCCTGGGGACAGAAGGGATTCTATATGCTGACGACTGGATCAAGCATATAGAGGAGATCTTCCGCCTGGCCCGGATACCGGCAGATCTCCAGATAGAGGCAGCAGCTAGCCGGATGCGAGATCTTGCTCGCACCTGGTATCAGTCAGACCCCAGGGTAGGGGCAGCTGGACAGACCTGGGAGGAGTTCAAGGGCTTTTTCAAGAAGAAGTTATTTCCAGATTCAGCGCTTCGAGCCTTGGAGTCGCAGTTCGAGAGCTTAGTTCAGGGGAGCCTGTCAGTGGAGGAGTACGCTGGGGAGTTCGGCTGCCTCGACAGATTCGTAGAGGGCTTGAGCGAGACGGCGAAGGCCCAGAGGTTCCGGAAGGGTCTGGTCAAGGAAGTCAAGTCCTTGACCAAGGACAACAGGGATGCCACTTTTAAGGAGATTTTGACTGGAGCCTTATTGGCTGAGGATGATCTTGAGCTTAGGCTCAAGAGGGGGCGAGACCCAGTTGGGGGCAGCAGCAGCAGAGGCCAGGCCAAGAGGCCTCACTTTCAGCACCAGCAGCCGAGGCAGTTCCAGCCGCAGCCGTTCCAGCAGAGACAGCAGCAGCAGCCGAGACAGCACCAGCAGGGCCAGAGACAGGTTATCACTTGTGCTTACTGTAAGAAGCCCGGGCATGTCACCAATGAGTGCCGGAAGAGGCTGGGCCAGTACCTAGTATGTGGTTCAGCAGACCACCAGATGAGGGAGTGTCGCATGGGACGAACAGCTCAGGGAACAGCAGTCAGAGCTCCAGCAGGCCAGCAGAGGGGACCAGCCCTGCCGACACAGCAGCAGAGGTTCGTCCAGCACCAGCAGTAGGCCAGGGGAGGCCAGCAGGGGCGAGCTTTTGCCATGGTGGCTGGAAATGCAGAGGTGATAGGAGAGCTGATCGCAGGTTCAGTTCTTCTCGACTCCAATCCAGCTTTTGTATTATTCGATTCCGGTGCTTCGCATAGCTTCATATCAGTATCATTTGTGATTAGACACGGTATCATAGCTGAATCGTTGCCTAGGACTTACAAGATCAGGACCGGAGGTGGCATTATCCTCGTGAGTGATATTTGTAAGGGTCGGAGTGTTGTTCTGGGAGGCCGTGAGTTGGAGGTGAGCCTGCTCGTAATGCCATTGCCGAACTACGATATAGTACTCGGTATGGATTGGTTAAGTAGGCATCATGCCAGCATTGATTGCAGAGGGGGTAGAGTTCTCTTCAGAGTGCCGGGGGAGCCAGAGTTCGAGTACTCCAGACGTCAGGCGGAGCAGAGCAGCGAAGTTTTCTGCAGAGTCTCGGTTGAGGAGCAGACGATTCCATACCCCGTGATAGCAGAGTATATGGATGTTTTTCCAGAGAAGTTGCCTGGATTGCCACCAGACAGAGACATTGAGTTCTCGATAGACTTGGTTTCAGGAGCGGAACCCATCTCTCAGCACGTCTATCGGGTGAACAACAGTGAGTTGGTGGAGCTGAAGAAGCAGGTGGATGAGCTACAGGACAAGGGCTTCATCCGTTCGAGTTCGTCGTCATAGGGTGCACCAGTATTGTTTGTGCCAAAGAAGGATGGGTCAGTACGGATGTGTATTGACTACAGGGTATTCAACAACCTGACGATCAAGAACAGATACCCATTGTCGCGGATCGATGATCTCTTTGATCAGTTGAACGGAGCTCGGGTATTCTCCAAGATTGATTTGAGGTCAGGTTATTACCAGGTGAAGGTGAAGGGGGAGAATATTCCCAAGACCGCTTTCAGGATGCGGTACGGGCAGTTTGAGTTTTTGGTTATGCCGTTTGGGCTAACCAATACACCAGCAGTTTTTATGAACCTGATAAACAAGGTGTTCCACCAGTACTTGGATCAGTTTGTGGTGGTGTTCATTGATGACATCTTGGTGTATTCTAAGACTGAGGAGGAGAACGAGGAGCACTTGAGGATAGTGCTGGAGACTCTCAGGAAGGAGCAGCTTTATGAAAAGCTCTCCAAGTGTGAGTTCTTCTTGGACCGGATTGACTTTTTGGGGCATGTGGTAACTGGGGATGGGATCTCAGTTGACCCCAAGAAGATCGTAGCAGTTCAGGCATAGGCAGCGCCGACTTCAGTGGCAGAGATCAGGAGTTTCCTGGGGCTGGCAGGATATTATCGGATATTTGTGCAGGATTTCTCCCGGGTTGCAGAGCCGTTGACTCGGTTGATCCGGAAGGATACTGAGTATGTTTGGTCAGAGGAGTGTCAGGCAGCTTTTGATGAGTTGAAGAAGCGGCTTACGACAGCTTCGATTCTGACATTGCCTTCAGGATCAGGGGGATTCACTATTTATAGTGACGCTTCAGGGAAGGGGCTGGATTGTGTCTTACAGCAGCATGGAAAGGTGATTGCCTATGCTTTCAGGCAATTACGTCCCCATGAGAAGAGCTACCCTACCCATGACCTGGAGCTGGCAGCAGTGATTTTTGCTCTGAAGTTGTGGAAGCACTATCTGTATGGGAAACGGGTATAGATTTTTACAGATCACAAGAGCTTAAAGTATGTGTTCACTCAGAAGGAGCTGAACATGAGGCAGCGCAGATGGCTAGAGTTGATGAAAGACTTCGACATATCACTTCAGTATCACCCAGGGAAGGCCAACGTGGTTGCCGATGCCTTGAGTAGGTATCTGACGGCCATGTGTTTGACTATGGATCGGCACTTGCTTGCAGACTTGGAGAGCCTTGGGATTGAGGTGATCGTGCCCGGAGTACAGATGCAGATGTGGGGCATACAGATTCAGTCAGACTTGGTGGAGAGGATCAAGTCGACGATGTTTGAGGACGTTGCTCTGCGGTGTCTCCGAGAGCAGGTTTGAGCAGAATTGGTGGATGGCGAGTTTTCTCTTGCAGAGGATGGTGCCTTGAGGCACGGTTCCAGGTTATGTGTGCCCAGCGGAGAGCTCAGAGAGCAGGTTTTACAGGAGGCCCACAGATCTCAGTACTCTATACACCCTGGTGCCAACAAGATGTACCGAGATATGAGGGAGCATGTTTAGTGGTCCGGGATGAAGCGGGAGGTAGTTTACTTCGTAGCTAGGTGCTTGGTCTGTCAGCAGGTCAAGGCAGAGAGGCAGAGGCCCGGTGGATTGTTGCAGCCATTGCCCATTCCCGAGTGGAAGTGGGAGCATATCACTATGGATTTCGTATCTGGATTGCCGCGTACACCAGGAGAAAAAGACGCAATTTGGGTCATCGTTGACAGGTTGACCAAATCGGCCCACTTCTTGCCATTCAAGGTAGGTAATTCTACAGAGAGGCTTGCAGAGATGTATATACGGCAGATAGTCAGAATTCATGGGGTTCCGGTCAGCATCGTCTTAAATCGGGATAGTCTCTTTACTTCCTATTTCTGGAGGAGTCTGCAGACTAGCTTGGACACTCAGCTCAAGTTTAGTACCGCATACCATCCCCAGACAGACGGACAGTCAGAGAGGATTATTCAGACACTTGAGGATATGCTGCGGACGTGCGTCTTAGACTTTGGAGGTTCCTGGGAGGATCATCTACATTTGGTGGAGTTTGCTTACAATAACAGTTTTCAGGCCAGCATTGAGATGTCACCTTTCGAGGCTCTGTACGGGCATAGGTGTCGTACACCCTTATCTTGGGATAATGTTGGTGAGCGAGCTTTACTGGGACCAGAGATGGTTGTTGAAGCAGTCGAAAAGGTGAAGCTCATCAGGGACAGACTTCGCGTGGCGCAGGACAGACATCGGCACTGGACCGATAGCCACCGGAGGTCGTTGGAGTTTGAGGTACAGATTAGAGTAGGATTAGATTTAGGGTTTATGTTTGTGATTTTGATCATGTTTGTTTATCATAATTAAATTGAGACCTTGCTTGTGATTAGATTAGAGACCAGGTTTTCTTGAGGATATCTCTGAATCGTGGTACGATACATTTTGGTGGAGGTGGGAAGCTTAGCCCGCGCTTCATTGGCCCTTTCGTTATCAGCGGGAGAGTCGGCGACGTGGCTTACAGGCTAGACTTGCCACCTGTACTAGTGGGGGTCCACAACGTATTCCATGTATCACAGTTGAGACGGTACGTAGCTGATCCTAGCCATGTGCTCGATCATTCGAAGATTGAGGTTGGGCCTTCTCTCAGCTATCCAGAGAAGCCAATGGAGATTCTGGATCGACGGAAGAAGGTACTGAGGAACCAGGTGATACCTTTGGTACGCGTCGCATGGAGGCATCATTCTCCAGAAGAGTCTACCTGGGAGCGGGAGGATGAGATACGCGAGCGATACCCTTATCTTTTTGGACCTTGAGGTATACTTTCTATCATTCTCATCAGTTGCATTTTGCCTTTCAATTTCGAAAACGAAATTCTTTTAAGGAGGGTAGATTTATCACTACCACATTTCTAGTATGGGGGTATTTTGGTCATTTTTTTGAATTTTTGGGATTTATTTGGAATTATTGTGAATTATTAGAATTTATTGGAATTTATGTGATTTTAATATTTATTAATTTAATTGATAAGTGGTATGTTGATTTGAGACTAGTTTGGACCTTGTAGACTAGCCTATAACTTAAACTTAGCTATGGTGACTTGGTTAGCATGATAGGGTCTTAGTCTAACTTAAGTTAAACTAATTTAAGTCATTTAGAATCAAGTTGTAATAGGTGGAATAGTGATTTAGAACCATGACTTATGATTTAAGGACTTAAGCCCATAACTCATGTAACTTAGCCCATAGCCCATCACTAATCCTAACCCACTATGGCCGGCCAAGCATTGGTATTCCCCCTATAAATACTCTCCTCCATTTAGGGCTAGCCTCTTTTAGGAAAGATCAAGTTTAAGAAGAGGTATTTTTTCCAACTTTATTAATTCATAGAAAATCCATTTTAATTCCTTTTTCTTTCAAATCAATTGCATTAGATTCTAAATCACCGATACTTGCTGTCCATGGTGTTAAATCTCAGCTTTGGGACAATTTGGAGCTATTTGCTAGCAAGGAGAACCCCCTATTGAAACTTTTCTTGTGTTTTGACACCAATAGGTAAAACCATCTAAACACCATTAAATTCCAATTTTCTTTGCATATTTGGAAAGCCCTAGGTCTAACCTAACTGTAGGTATAGCTAAACCTAGGTTTCGTGTCCATTTCGTGTCCTAAATGGACACGTTCAGTCCCTACATGTAGGTGTTTGACGAAATGCCCCAAAGGGCATTTCGATTTGATTTTTGGATTGTTTTTGAATAGGAATTTAGATCTAGATGTGGGTTGATGTTTTCTAGAGGTCTGAGTTTAAATTTGTGTCATGTCGTGTCGGGATCTGGACACGAACACACGTGTTCCAGCCGCACGCACTGTCCTGCTATTCGAAGGGTCGTACTCGTTGGACACGGCGACTCAGGTCATGCCACTTGGCGTGGGCCAGGGGACAATGACTGACACGAGGTCCTCCAAGTTGGAGATGCTCTCGTGTCGTGTCGGACATATTTTTCAGCCTGTACTGGGTTTTGCACTGACTGTTCAGTCGATATATCGCGTTCTGATACGCGTGTTTGGACATGTCTATACGATTCGACACGGCGGTGCAGGGTGCCACGTAGGTAGCCCTACGTGGGGCGAACCTAGAGGCACGAGCACGAGGCCAGTGTCGCGTCGTGTCGCGAGCACGAGGCCTCGTACTCACTGCACGACACTGTTTTCTGTGTATTATCCAGTTATTTGATTCAATGTTATTTCCCAGTCTAAATTGTTAAATTATGATTTAAATGCTAGATTAGATTCCTAGACATAATTGTTAGTATTTAGTTGATAATTACTTATTAGAATAGGTTGTTTGTTTGAGGAATGAGAATTGGGCATGGGAATGGACTGTTGGCTGATACGCAGTCTAATCTTAAACCTGAGACTTGAACCCTATTTAAATCCTTTTAATCTAATGTGTTCAGTTATCAAATGAATCCTACAAGTGTATTAACCCATGTTAAGTTCGAAATTTCAATTAGATTAGATTTTGTGATGTGGAAAGGGATTTTGGAATTTGAGTTGGCTCGAATGTATTAATTGATACATTGGTGATTTGGGTTTCAGTTCTATTGGTTAAACTGAAATGTGAATGTTAGTTCTCACAAATATGAGGATTGGTTTCCTTTCTTTCCCTTTTAACTGAAGTGGAGTTGAAAGTTAACTTTTAATTGATTATGATTCAAATGTGCATTTCCCTTAAAACCTGGGAATGATTTCCCTTCACTGATCACAGCTTTCACTCACTGATTTCCTATACCTGAGAGAACAACATTGGTTCCCTGTTTTACTGAACACATGCCAT